>JAQGBX010004106.1:0-15935 GCA_034698745.1 Megaphyllum sjaelandicum | reverse complement strand
AATAAAGGCACATAGTGCCGAAACGTTGCTATGTATAAAGCAATTTGGTCGATGTATTTGGTTATTATTATTAGTTAAAATTATGTGAAACTGAGATTTTTTCAGTTTAATCCAATTTGGAAGCAGTTTTATATGATGGCCCAATGACGCGTTCCCGAAACTTTATAATTCACGTTTTGAAATAGATTTGTTTATAGGATTACTGAATAAAGTATGACTTTCCGGTCATTTGGCAGTTTAAACTAAAGTTTATTAGCTCCTGTCCCCAGGGAAATCTATGTTTTGCACTTAATTCCAGTCCACGTAGGCCTACATGTATGTACTTAACATGTACATGTAAATCCTGCAAGCTACGTACCCTATTGGAAACTTAAGTGGCGTCTTCATTGCATGGGTAAAAGAAATCACAAGTAAATAATTATTGTCGTAGGGATATTTTTATAATTCCAAGTCCATGGTTAAGTGCCTTATCTGAAACCAGCATTTCATGAGTCCAACATTTCTTTTTTTAGTTCCAGTCCTTGGACAGAGCCAAATTTGATTTAGTTGCTGCATATGCACTGAATTCTCTTTTTTGGAGTAAGTGGTCGTTTTATTGTTAACACAGTTATACTCTGTAGATCCTTAACAGTTTTATTTGACTTTATTTGACAGTGTACCTCAACACCAATGGCGAAGATCCACGAGAGCATGGCATTAAATTGGAACTGGTAAGTATAGATGCTTCACAACAAATTCTTGTCTGCTAGTCACACTCCAGGGTCATGGGACGAAGATCATGACATTTCTCATGTTTTGTAAACAATTAAGAACATGTTTCCCAAGTTGTCCCATACAATGGAATTGCTTTCCATACATGTTATAGAATTCAACTGAAAGCAGTACCCTGCAATGAACGTACGAAAGTGCCAAATGCTAGGATATGTTAATCTATTTAACTGAGTTGAATGGAACAACTCTACAATTGTATGTCTGTGTACAATAGGCTCCAATCATGTCGATAAGCTAAATTTCTGAAAGCTTATTGCTATCCTTTGGAAGTTTAATGTGTTGCTCCTCGATTCCCGGGTCAGCTATCCTCGATTGTGGGTTTTCATGTTTCCCACAATTTCTTCAAACAAATGCTGAGATAGTTCCCATCCTCCTCGTTAAAGTCCCAAATACGGGAAATACAGCTAAATTGTGGTGTTGGGGTCCATCATGACCAGACTGCTAAGTCTGAGTTAATTTGTATAATGATCCTCCCTGCCAAATGCTACTATTTACTGACTGCAGGGTAAAGAATTAAATTGAATGTATCCCTGTTATGATTTATTTTGATGCTTTCTTATATATTCACAATGAGCATCTTCACAAGAAAAAAAAATGGGACTCCCTATTTGTAGGAATATGTCAGACCTCCGTTCTTTGACCATAGGCCTATGATCTACTTTCCATGTTTACGTCATGTAGCCTACTATTTCAAAGACTTAGCACTTGTATTTTTGCCTTTTCCTTTACTTTCCATGTATTAGCCATAAAATCAGAGAAATTGAATGTTTTCTGTATGTTTCAAGGAAAGGATTCGAGGTTACATGACTAAAGTCAAAGAAATAATGGATAAGGCAAAGCAACCACGTTTAAATTTGCCAGTGGCAAAACGTTTCATGACTAGTTCACTTTGGACACCTAAAACAGACAAGGATCAGGGTAAAGCAGATTAAATGACTTAGGTTTTAATTTACCTTTGCTGAATAATAATTCTGAAACTTGGCTTTTCAGCAAATGACAATGTAGCCATCAATGCAAATACTTATGATGAAGGGTCTAAGAATGACATCAAAGAAAGAAGGCCTAAACAACAGAAGAAACAAAGTTCAAAAAAATTAAAGGTTTCATCTTGATTTTTGAAAAAACATATTTTTCCGTTTTAAACATGTTATAAATTTTGATACAAGTAACTACAACACGTAAGCTTTAATTTCCACATTGGTATGAGCTTGTACACACATTTAAGGAAAAGGTGAAACTATCATTCAGGAATGTGATGTAATATTTTATCACATCAAAGGTTAGTAATTAAAAACTCATTTAGAAATTCTGTTATCCCATATTAAAACCCTGTATTTTGTTCATCTTGCTATAAGGCTCTGCAATCATCAAACAAAAACACTTAAAAGAGGCATAATGTTGTGTTTGTTGTATTGTAACAATTATTATACAAGGACTGTTCAATAAGTATGGTAATAAGACCTCTCACGTGTGTAATTTTCCTAATGAAATTTAAATTATTGGCAAAGCCAAGCACCATCAGATGAAACTGGCAGGACTGGCAGAAACATGGTCAAACATTGAGCTGCGAAGTGTGCAAAGATTTCTCCAACCGAAAGGCACATCACTGGTCGAAATTCATTGCCAAATTGTTTTGGTGTATGGTGTCAATGCCATGTCTGGGAATGGTGCACTGTCTTTGATAATGACAGTATAGACGATCAGGATTATCGATGAATTGGCCTGCCAAGCCCAACGTGACTTCAAGCTCTTGACACTGATTTTTCTATGCTGGGATTGATGCCTTGGAGGGACAATCTCTAGTAATTATGTGGGAAAAATAGTATGTCCTATGAACCTACAATTTACTATATTTGTAAGTAATATTGGGATATATTCAGAACATCAGAGGTCTGGTTACGTTACTTATCGAATAGCAGGAATGACTATGTCATTCGATCTAAATATGGTAGATATGAAGAAATAATATACCAGATGAAGAAGCTACCGAACCTCAAAATGGGGGGGAAAAATGCATAATTTCAGTGACAAGGTAATTCCGAAAAAATCAAGCTCATTGGATTTTCGAATACAAATGTATGAAGGTTCAATAAATGGTTCAAACTAGCGGTGGTCAGCATGCAGGTAGCCGTACGAAGGTCGTTGATGAGAGTGCCCAACAGTTGGGTAGCCACTATGCAAATAACAGCTACGATGTTTGTGTGCCAGAAGACATTTCTGAATGGAATCTGCGATGTGATTCTAGGTAAACTCCACTGATGTCTCTTGTCACTAACCTTTGTACGGCCGCATGTATGTTTATCACTGCCATTTTAGTTGTTTGAACCATGTATGGCATACCCTTACTACTATCGTGTTAGAAAATCCAAGGAGCTTTACTGTTTCAGTAGTACTACAATGTAGCTCTAGTTCTTGTATCACCAAAAATCATCCCATCTTCTAAGTCACTCAAATCAAGCTCTTTTTCCCCTATTTTCAGATTATGTTTCTTGGTCAAATAATACTTCTTTACATGTACCATATACAGTGTAGGCCTATATAGTACACTGTCAGGTGATAATGTGCGCTATGAACTACAGTATGGCGGTAGTTATGATTAGGTTGCCACTCAGTGTACATACAGTACTTTTACATCAATGTTAACGCCATATTTTACGATTGTCTGTTTTATATTAAAATCTGTATTGATAACTGATAGCACTGGAGTCATGAAATAAAATGTTTAAATTGAGTGTTTACCTGAAGATTGTAAACATCAATAAAATTGAAAGGACGTTAATTTCAGCTACATTTATTTGTATTAAGCAATTTAAAATGAGTTAATGGACTACTGTATATGCCAAATTTAGCCCTTCGTACATTTCATTTAATAATTTTAACTACACATAAACTTGAACATTTTTAACCAGTTCCTTTACCGAAGAATAAAATATAGAATTTCTGCCATTAATTACCCAGATCGGAAATTGTGAGGCGTTTTGATCTTGAAAGCAGTTCTGTTTGACTGTTATCTTCGTACGATGAGGTTACATTAACCACAATTGGAAACTTTAATAATCAGATTTAGTGCTTGCAGTGTTCACACTCAGGTTCTGACAGTCAGAACATTTGCTGAATGCATGGCTGCTTCTATGCCGATGACTGCTGCTACTTCTGAAATCGAAACAGTGGTTGGCATAAAACTATTTAAGATTAAGCATACATAAAGAATGGGGGCTACAAGCAAAGTCATGACCCACTGTTCGGAAGAGTCGTCGTTGCATTCTGTCTAAAAACAATTTTGGAAATCAAATATGGAATAGGCAACAAGTCAATCTTTCTTAGCAGCACAAATGGAGCTGTGGCCCTTATATGACAAGTCTTAACTTATACTAGAGCAATTGTTCAAAATCATGGATTTAAAGATTGGCACAAGTCAAAAGTCCCCGTCCCATATGTAATACTGTCAGTCATAAATGGACCAAGAAATGCTTCTAAAAATATGTCTTATTTTTGTGCAATGAACAGATAGCTAGCTTGGGTCCAAGTGTTACAAAATAGGCTACTTCGTTTTTAACAAGCCCTGCGCCTCTTAGTGCAGTCCTTGGTACACATAAACAGGATAAAAGATTTCAAAGCAATGCATGAACATTACATGTAATGTGGCAAGACTGATGAAGTACATTTGTGAACTTTGCAATGCAGGTTGTCTGTGCACTCTACGTTCTTTCACGCCAAAGATGATGTGTGGAAGCAAGAAATCATTCATCCAATGGCTGGCATGCTCATGCATGTACCTACACGTATTTCTTATTCTTATTGAATCATTGGATTTTAAAAAGTGAGTGCTACACAGATCTCTGCATCGAATTCAAACCAATGACAAATGCACTAATTGATACAAAATATGGACAATGTGTTACAGGCGATCTACATGTATAAGTTATTACCTGCATTAATGCTTCATTTTTTAAACACATTTTCGTCTTAAGAAAGGATTATAAGTTCAAGATTTATCTCTCCCTTTTAATTTATTTTATCAACAGTGAATATTATTAGCCAAAAGTAGATCAGTTGTACAAGAGGAAAAGAAATTCTGGCATCATAAACGTTCTTTAAAACAAAAATGTTCTTAAAATGTTATGATTGCAGGTATTTACTTTGGTATAGATCTGATATTCTTGACAGGCAAGACATATCTTAAGCTTTGCCCTAATATAACAACACTGTGACATATTAATGGACTAATGTTCCATTTCATAATAATGAAAGAGTAAAAATTTTGATTTTCTTTAGCACCTATTTGATAGCAATTATGCACACGTAGCAAGTTTAGGAGTAAAAAAGGGGACCAATTGCCGACTTAATTAGAGTATACCCTAATAAAGTTTAACCTCAAGGTCTACAAATTTGGCACTCAAGTTGTGGAATATGACCATTGAAAAATGGAAGACTAGCCCAGGTTTTTGACACACAAATAACAATAAATAACATTGGAAGTGTACGAAAATAAATGGAAAAAACAAAAATTAAACGGCAGATTCTTTCGACAAAAGACAAGCATTATTATTATCATGCGACGGATGTTTCCCAGTGCCCCAATCGACAGTGCAATGACTGCTGTGCTGTTTAATATTTTTGAAATGCAACTGAGCATACCTCTTCTTGAACAACAGCAGGTTCTTCAGAGATGTACGAATGGAAATCTTTTTCTTTTCCTTCAGAGTGGGAGAACTCGTAGAGTGGGCGATTTTGGAAGGCCCACTGATCACTGTAGGGCCTATGTGGGCATTATTGAGATGTGAAGGCGCCATATTTTCAGATAGAGAACACGCGTGATGATGATGATGATGGACGGCAAAAGAGGAATGTGACTTTGCCAAGGGGCGATCACTCTTATATGTGTGGTTTTCATCCAATTCATCATTGCTTATATCTCCACATACTGGAATAATACAAGCCAAACTTGCCCCCTTCTCCAGGTTGCAACAGCAGTGATTGTGATGCTGACACTGGGATTCAGCAAGAGCCTCTTTGGTACTAGGGTCAGCTAAATTAGGCTCGCTACTGGCACATTCCTCGGTTTGTTTGCATTTCACATCCAGCTTACTGTTCGAGGCAATGTTTCTTGCCAATTTTGTCTCATCCTTGTAGTCATCTTTCGACTCTCCATCTGCATCTATTTCACAACAACTTCTATTGTTACCGGCATTTCTTGGAAAACAAAGGCTTGGACTGGTGCATTGAAAATGCTCTGCTCCCATTGCATCCCATTCACCATCCGTTTCCTCCCCTTGCACACCTTTGGATGCACCCATTATGTGGCATCCTTTATGAGGCATTTCATCGACTTTCATCGGACCATGCTTTATGTTAGTTTTGGCAACATTACAAGATTGTATTGGTGCTCCGACACTGCATGATCTCAACTTTAGTTTACATCGACCCGAGTGACTTGTGAAACCATGATGGGCTTCCACCGATGCCACCTCCAGATAGCTCATGGGATATCCGCACTTGCTGCCATCCTGGCTGTCGGTTCTGGCCCTCCATGGATACCGATAACATCGCCCAGAATTGTTTCTGATACCAGAACCATTCGCATCGCTGCAGCTGCTTTCTTCAAGTTCTTTGTTTTTCAATTTCTGTGACTCTTGCCAAACCAAAGGCATGTCATTTGATGCAGTCATAACACTGTGTGGCGCCAGCTTGTTTCTTACAAGGGTTGGCTTGGGACATCCACTATATGAAAAATAGTTATCATTAATTTTAAATTACATATAAAATTAATGCTATGTATTACTTTTTTGAAGACCAATAATAGCTATTCACACTTCTTGGATAAATTTGGCAACAAATGTTCCCCAACATCTGGTCGCCAACAAGTATGGGCTGATGCGCCCAAGAGACGACTTTGCTCCCTCGGAACCACAACCCCCGCTGACCTAGCCTAGTCTTACAAGTGTTGACGGTCAATTGTTTTGGTGAAAATTTGCCATAGGCGAATAATTGTTTGGTGAAAAATTGTAGGGGATGTTTTGTTGGTGAACAATTGTCTAGATACCATTTAGATCATTGCACCTACCTAACAGAATGCAGTCTATCCTTTTCTGGATTAATCTGAGATGCAATTAGTTGAAACGAATGTTCCATAGTATCGTTTAAACGCTCTAAAAAGTCTTTAAGTCTCTGGAGGGCGCTTTGTAAATGTAACCGGTCCAAATTATTCTCTTCACAAATCCGCAACAACTTCTGTTTAATGTAAAAAATTATTGCAATTAATAAAACACCAGAATCCTAGGCTTTAACAGTAAAGAGGAAGATATAAACACGATTGACTGCCTTACTTTAAGAAATAAAATGTAACATGGAACTCTTTGAACTGGTGCCACCAGGAACACTCCCAAGTCCAGTCCACTGCATTCAGGTTGATTAAGACAGGACTAAAATCAACCAAACAATGAGAAACACGTACACCACAATCATGATCTAAATCAGACATGCTTTATTGCAGGTGTAATTAAGAAAGGTACCTTTAAAAAATTCGTGAATTTTTTATTTTTTTGTCTGCAAAGTTTGTGAAAAATCTTCAAAACTTCAGGGAAATCATCGACATAACTCGTATACAAACGCAAGACATTCGACTGGTAGAACAGATACATTAAAAATGTTACGAAAAAAAGAAACAAATAGATAAAAAAAAATAATATACTATGCCCTACTTCAATTGGATTGGTGAATTTGTCAAATATCCATCCAATATTTCCATCAGTTGTTTCTTCCAGATCAAGAAGCAAAGTCGAATGCATTTCATAAATCTGATAGACTTCATTCGGAAACAAAGTGCTGTAAATCAAAACACGGTCCTTCAGCACACAAATATAAAGAAAATACTTTTTTCCACCAGCTTTTTTGAGAGGTGGAGGATGGTAATTTTATTATCATGGCACAAAAGATGAGTGCACTGCGGACGCAAAACATGATAATTAGATTTTTTTTATAAAAAATCCATTCTTACTTGCTAGCTTTAGAACTAATAAAACTTGATGCAAAACATGATAATAAACTGAAACTGAAAATATTTCTTACTTGCTATCCTTAGAACTAATGATGCCATTTCGCTTTAAGGGTTCAGCAAATATTTCTTGTAAAGTCAAAAGTATCTTGCAATAACTTCTCTCAGTCTCCAAAATGCTTGCGACAATTAACTTTCTTTGATCTAAAAACATTCCAAACAAACAATTTCATAACATATTCATACTTATTCATATTCATTCCAAAGGTAAAATACAAACAACAAACTGACTTTCTATGCAAGTCTCCTCAAAGTTTAATGGTATCGAAGAAATAATAGAAGTTTCTTCATCATTTGCTTCAATCTGAAAATATCGAAGACATTAATTTAAGAAATTTATTAGATTACAACTTTCGATTATCCGTCAACCTATTTAGTGCCAGTCTCTGCTAACTGTTACTAGATCGAGTGATAGTCGAAGTTTTTCATTTAAAAACAGGCGATAAGATACTTATGCATTTCGAGTACCTGAATTCTGAATTGCCCTCAACTTTTTACCTTATACATTTCTTTTGCAGCAACCGCTGTATCATCCTCATCATCATCTGTATTGTTTTCTGACTGGTCTAATTCTAATCCACATTGTTTTCCCAAAGAAGAACTTAATGTTAGGCTTTTATTGGCTGCATTTATAAGAGATGATTCTGAATCGTATGAATGGATCAGTCCAGATGCCTTAACCTCATTCAGTCCAACCAAATAGTCACGCAACAAAGGAGATACTAGTACGAGAGAGGGTTCGCAGAACGACTCATTATCTTGGTCACTAGAAATGACGAGTGAAGCGGTTTGAAATGGAGACTGCGAAGGAGCCTTGTCGTTCAACATAGCCACCCCTGAATCGTTGGAATGAGTTCCACTAGCAGCACGACTAACAAAATGATGGCAATTCTGAAGGTGATACCTGTAAACAATGCAGAGTTATGAGCATGTAACATTTTGCAATAAATGTGTCTAAGAAACCCAAGTGGCAAGAAAGATCCGCAAGTATGCGGCTCATCCAAAGGACGTCCTTATTTCAGCTAATGTTAGACTCGGAAGAATACAAAGCCAAAGTTTCCAATTCGACATCATCATGTGGTCGTTAATATAAATATTCAATTTGTAACAATTTGCTACAGCATATAGAACTTGAATAAAGGTACATGGTGCCGAAACGTCGCTAATTTATAGCAATTTGGTTGAAGCTGTTGTTCATTGAATATAAATAAAGCCAAAGTTTTTAGGAAAGGAAAAATTGTCAGTTTATGTTTACTTTAAGTTCTGTTTCGAAATTAACCAAATATGGCGTCATGATTTTGCCGACGTCGTTTGAACGCTGCACATCCCTAAAATTATTGACCATGAAATGACGTTGCTTGGTGAAGCTTATTTCAGTAGGCAAATAAATCAAAAATAATGACGATCTTTTGAAACAAATGACAACACCCTTTCTCAAAAATACAACTTAAAAGCCGCACAATTTGACTAGCAAATTATGAATGGCGGTTACCTTATTTGTTCAGATATACTTCCAGATTTATGAAGTTCTTCGATTAGGAGGTCTCGTTCCCAAGCTAGATTCTGTATTTGCTGCTGAAGATTTTGTTGAATTTCGTTTGACATCTGAACTTGATTTTTCAGTGCCACAAATTCGGACTAACAAAAAAAGTTGACCCATATAACTTCTCCTGTACTTCATAACGTAAATTTATTTTTTTAAACTTACCCTCATTGACAGCATTAATTTCAATACTTCTGCCACTTGATTTTCAGTCTCTATTTTGTTGCTTTCTATTTTCTCCAAAATATCTTTTTCTTCGTGCTCAAATGTGCCCAACTGTTGAATAGCAGTGGTGAAGGCAGACTTCATGTCAGTGACTGCAGATTGTAACTATAAAATTGAACACTTAGTTTTAGCTAGACATTTAATTTGATCAAGCTATCGATCAAATTTAAATAATAATAGCCAGTGTGTCATAAACCAAAAATAAATGAAGAAATAAATATCCAGGATTTATAAGTAAAAACAAGTAAAATATAAGTCAAAGATAAAGCTAACAGGTACGGATTTTTTAATAATGATTCCCCACTAAACAGAAAATGGTGAAAACACACCTCTGTAATTTGTCCGAATAATTGGCGTCGTCTTTGATTGTCCATCATTTCTGAAAATAAAGAAAATCCATCACCAAATTACAGATGAACAAATTTGGGGAAAACCAAAGGCTATATACCATACTTCAACTGATCTAAAGATAAAACAAATTCATTTGATTTATTATTTTGTCAATTAAATTCCAAGAAAAAAAGTTAATGAAAGCATATAAAGGAATAATCCTTATTTTAAAGATAAAAGCAGACATCCTTGACTTCTGCGCAAGTATATTTAATGGCAAATTAATGTTTATCTGATTTTTATTCTAGAAAGATACAGTGCAGCATTATATAAAGTTAAGATTTCTTCATTCAAACATTAAGAGTGATAGAAAAGAGTTAAGAAAAAAACGTGAGGTCAATATTAAAGACAAGAGACATTATTAGTAGCATGATCTATTGCTGTCATGTACATTTCCAATTAAACAATTGAGTCCACCGTGTAGGGTGGCCACAAAATTTTCATTTTCAATTTCCCTGACTTTTCCCTGACTAAAATCCAAAATTCCCTGACCAAAGCTTACTAATTAATGCACATCGTTTTTCTTTTGTCATAATGAAAAATAAAATAACAATTGCAATGAGAAGCTTACCAAAACACTACATTTTGTTACAAGTCTAGCTGAAGAGGATTGGGGATGGAGCGGCCAGCAGACTGAGTGCAGTGATACCATTTTGCCTTTATTTGGGAAAATTTCCCTGACCACTCACAAATTTCCCTGACATTTCCATGACTTCCATGACCGCTTTTCCCCCCCTGACCTGTGGCCACCCTGGCCGTAGCTTGTCAATCATGTGAGCTTTGCTGACTAAATCTGGAAGCCATGACTATTTCTTAAAAAGATTTTGGGGGAAAAAGGTTGTTCCTAAGGGGTTATAGACCCTGTTAAGGAAAAAGTCTAACTGTAAAATGCAAAATGATTACTAATAAATGTTCTAAGGCTTACAAGAGTTCTGGACAATTATATCCATCACCATGTGAAGAAAATGTAGAAAATTAGGAGTTTAGCAAATTCAATTTACAAATTCAATTTACATGTGATTAAATTTTTACCCAAAGCAGAAATGTAGATAGCACTTTTCATTTACATTGAAGTGTAAAAAATCTTCCATGCTTTCTTATTAAATTTTAACAAAAATCCAGAAATTAAAAAAAATGCATTTCTGCTCATTTCACATTTTTTTCCCTAAACTTATCCACTGTTTTAAAACTCAGAGAACATTCACAGGAGTTTTGAATCTTAGAAAAAAAAGGTGAATTTGACGTTTCTGCAATGGGACGAAAAATACTCTCGTGTAACATTTATCCAAAAGGTTATTTTCTTAGTTTCTATCGTAAAAAAGTACTCACTCTTCCAACATTTATTTTTTTAAAACCTCGAGAACATTTAACAGGAGTTTTAGATCTTAGAAAAAACGTGGATTTGGCGTTTCTAATAAGCGACAAAAAATGTTCCCGAGTAATATTTATACAAAAGATTTTTTTCTTAGTTTCTAGCCCAAAAAGTACAGTTTAACACCACCGGCATAATAAATTGAACTTACCAGAATCGCTGTCATAGCTGGATATTAATTCGGAGTCAGACATTTTCAATGTCCTCACTATAAAATTTTACTACAATCAATTTGGCGGCAGTGTTTCGGTTTACTGGAGCATCCTTCCTCTTCCAGGTGACAACGTGTTGTGTTTAAAGTGTATTGACTAGGCGGCGATGCATTTCATCACTGATTGACATTTTTTTTTTTCAGAAACAGGTCCGCTGTTCACTATGTGCGCTGAATGGTAAAGATAAGCCTAAGTTATTCATTAGAAAAACAAAAAAAAACATAACATAACATGCATAACTCCGTGACACTGCAACTGCCTCGCATCGCAGTGTACGCGTGCATATTCCAGCATATATTTTTTAGCAGTTTAAATATTCAAGGTCGATGAACTGCACCGCAGGTAACTATACAGGTGGACAAGCACGGTTATTATAATGCAGAGGGGCAAATGTGAAGAAAGAGGGACGAATAATTAAAAATGGGCGCAGTGTACGAACAAGCTGAGCAGAATTATAATTAATGTACTTTTTATGCATGTAGTTACATTGTAGCTTTGCTACTCGCAGGTTGCATAACAATGCATCACTTTAGATGAGTACATGTACTGAAAGTAAACATAATTGGGAGGTGCATAAACCAAGAAAAGTATAAACTTACAGAACTGAACAACTTTGAGGACCTCTGGAGAACGGTTGAATCTTACATGTACATTACACCAGTGAAGTGCGAAACTAAACAATTCCCTTGCTAGACAAAAATTTCATGTGCTGAACGTTTGGGTGACATCTGATATCCCAAAGTAGAAACGTGGATGGGTCATTTCCTCTAACAGTTGATGTCTTCTATACTGTCACGTGTTGCAAACTGCTGTCATTTACATAAATTGTTTTACAGGGTTCCACCAGAAATTTCATTTTCAACTTCCCTGTCTTTTCCAGGTTCAAAATAATTTCCCTGACTTTTTCAGGTTCAAAAATTGACATTTTCCAAAATCGGCACAGTAAAATACTTTTGAAAATTTACCAACGAAATTTTGAAAATTTGATAATTTTGTGTTCGGAAAATGTAGAAAGTTCTGCAAATGGAGAATTGGCAAATTTTGTCCTCGGAAAACGTGTAAATTGTGCAATTTTGATCTCGAAAAACGTGGAAAATTTTGCAATTTTGCCCTCGAAAAACGTGGAAAGTTTTGCAAATTTTGTCCTCGGAAAACGTGGAAAATTTGCACTTTTGTCCTTGTGAAACGTGGAATTTTTTGATTTTTTTCATCGAAAAACGCGGACAATTTTGCAAGTTTCTAATCGGAAAATGGCGAAAAAAGTTTTAATTTTGTCCTTGGAAAACATGGAAAATTTTGATGATTTATACTCGGAAAATGTGGAAAATTTTGCAAATTTTTCCTCAGAAACTGTTGCAAATTTTGATAATTTGTACTGGGAAAATGTAAAAATGTTCCAAAAATTGCCCTGACAACGTTGAATTTCCCTCACTTTTTCGAAAAAAGTCATTCTTCCCTTACTTTTCCAGACATTTTCAAATTCCCTGACTTTTCTAGGTGTTCCAGGTCTGGGGAACCAACCCTGTTTTATATGGCTGTAAATCGTTTATAAAAACAACCTAGCTGACAACCTATTACAGGGTTCGTTTAGAACTTTCATATTCAGCTTCCCTGACTTTCCCTGAATTTGGACGACAATGTCAAAAATGGCATATGCCAATGTTTTCCACAAGTTTGCAAAACCTACCAAGAACAATATTCAATAATTTTCAAAATTTACCAGTGAAAATTTTAAAAAAAAATTAAAAGCTTAATATAGGGAACGTTTGAAAAACGTTCAAGATTAACATAGGAAAATGTTGAAAATATTACAAATTAACATAAAAAAATTTGGAACGTTCTACAAAATTAGCATGAGCAAGTTTTTAAATTTTGCAAATTTGTATGCAGAAAATGTTAAAAGCTTTCTTGTTAAATGCAAATGTGTACATGGAAAAGTTTAAGAATTTTGAAAATTTCACCTCTAAATATATTAACATTCTTGCCTATAATTTAATTTCTCCGCAAAAACTGTTGACAATTTTACAAATAGTTTAAAATTGTGAAAATTTTACTTTGAAATTGTTGAAAATTTGCATTGGGAATATTTAAAAAAGTTTACAAATCGGATCTGAGCTAACCAAGTAGAAGCTAGCATTAACTTCGGATGGTGCCACTATTAATACGTTGAATTTTCCTGAATTTTTCAAAATACAATAAAACCTGTTAAGAGTGACCACAAAAAAAATTCTATGTTGGTCACTGTATACAGGTGGTCATTATACAAAGAATGCCTGAATTAAATTAAAATAATGGACATGTACACTGCACTTATATATGTAGACTGTAATACACGTAGTAAAAAACCACAAAACCAAAAAAGTACAGAATCATCATGTCCAAGGGTTAAAGCAAGATGTAACGTGACTCATCTGTTATCTGGTCACTTTTTAGGTACATTAGCAATGTAAAAATTGCAAAAAAAGACAACACACACTGGTCACTTTACACAATAGACAGGTGGTCACTGGTCACTATACAGAGAATTGTTATGAAGGAGATGTACACTAGAAAAAACTATACACTAAAAGTTATCAACATAAACAGGTGATCACCATTCAAAGGTGGTCACTTTTCCAGGTTCTACTGTTAAGTCATTCTTCCTTGACTTTCCCAAAGATTTTAAAGTTCCCAGACTTTTCCAGGATTTCCAGGTCAATTCAATGTAACTCAGTACCATATAGTCAGCAATAAAATGCCATGTGGTAGAGGGGGGTCGAGCCCATTTTTAATTTTTTTTAATAAAGCTGGGAACACTGTATCACCAACAGAAAGCCCCTCTGTTTCCTTCAGTGGGACCAGACAATAGGTTTACATCTCGAATTATATTCGTAGGTCTACTTATTTTTTTTAAATAAACAGAAAATTAACAGGATTTTGGAACCTTTGAGGAAAAGTGTCATTAATGTTTCTACATTGGGTTTAAGAATTATTTATAAGTATTCCTCACTTAAATAGGTGCTGTATTTTGCTAGATTTTAATGATTCCGTTTATAGTGTTTAGCTTACCCATTTTTTTTTAATGTGAACTTCTGTTGGAAGAGTATAAAGTATACAATGTCATCAAACTGTATGTGCTGAGATTATACATGCGCCGAGTATAATATTATCGAACCATCATATATATATATAGCCTATCAAATGTTTCATAAATTTTCTTGGAGTATAAAATGTTATGGTCCTTTAAATTTATACGTAAGATGAAAATCTTTTAAGATTTGGACGTGGATGAATCTACGGTATAAAATGTTTGACCATATTTCAAGTATTCAAGCGTAGGAACTAAAACTTTTAGATTCAATGAACAAAAAATCAAGTGATCATGAACAAGTTTTACAAAGATCCCTGATTATAAGGTCCCATACGAAATGCATACATGAATTTATATGATTTCATAACACTGATCCATAAATCGATCTAAACCGGCTATAGTTAACAAGACACTTTTCGAGTACATGAAGGCCAAATCAATTTATCTTATTTTTAAAACACACGAAGGCCGTGGCCCAAATTCATGAAAAACTGCCAGTGCATGAGTAATGAATTGCTCTACCTTTCATTAACCTCTACAAAGGCATAACATACTAGTATTCAAGTATTGGCGAGTCATTTTTAAAAAGGGCATTCACCATTTGACACCATTTTATTAAGCAAAAAAAAAACCCCAGATGAAAATAGCTATTAGGGATTCAAACTTTAGGGATTTTACTCGTAATTTGCACAGTATCCCAGAATTGCGCCAGAAGGAAAGCGTTGCTTTTGCGCGACTTATTGAGTGTTCTGGCACATTGAAGGCGACAATGGCCATGAGTGCCTGATGCATGACGCCACCACCAAGAAAATACGACGAGGCATGGGTTGGTCAAGGGGACAAAAGGTACAGAATGCCGCCCAAGATGCCGCCAGTCTTGAATAGGCTCAAATCCCAGACTTGGCGCTGCAATTTGGTATTTATTTTATATTCGATTATATTTGAGGTCGTGCTGGGATAGTTCCAAATACTGGAAATAACTTTGTTCTGATGTTGGCCGGGGTCCATCATGACCAGACAGTTTTGTCCAGGGTTCCCCCAGAAATTTCATTTCCAACTACCCTGACTTAAATTTCGCTGACTTTTCCAGGTTTTAAAAAAAATTTCCCTGACCAATGACAACGTGAAAAATTGACATTTTTCAGATTTGACACTGGAACATATTTTTTAAATTTATTAAAGAAAATTTTGAAAATTTAAAATTGTAATTTTAAAAAAATAACATGAACATCTTGGGCTTCAAGTGGTCGGAATTCATATTAATAAAGGAGTATACACGACCAAAAAACGTTTAATTA
>JAQGBX010004105.1:0-15938 GCA_034698745.1 Megaphyllum sjaelandicum | reverse complement strand
ATACGCTATTTAACATGTAAAAGTGTTGCCTTTTCATTTAATTAATTAAAAATGCATACAGTACTGAAAATAAGCTCTTTTTCCTTAAAATACATAATATATGAACCCTTTTTTTTGGAAAAAAATCAAATTATCCGAATGGGGTCCGGTCCCAATTGATTCGGATAATTGGAGTTCTACTGTATATGTCAAAAATTGGCCTAATTTGCAAAATCGACAAAGGAAAATATTTTGCAAATTTACTAATGATAATTTTGAAAATGAATGTAAAAAGTTTAAAAAAATTGCATACAAATATTTTGAAAATTTAACAATTTTGTATTCGGAAAATGTTGAAAAGTTGGCCCCCAAAAATGTGGACAATTTTTGAAAATTTGTACTCGGGGAACGTGGGATAGCTTATTTTTCAATTTGTCATTCGATTTTGTCTTCGGAAAACGTGGACAAATTTTGCAAATTTGTACTTGAAAAATGGGTCCTGGGGTAACCAACTTGTAGAATCAATAATTTTGGATCGCCACAACATGACTACGTTGAATTTCCCTGACTTTTTCAAAATAAGCCATTCTTCCCTGACTTTTCCAGATCTTTTCAAGTTTCCTGACTTTTCCAGGTCTGGGGGTACCCTGAGGTATACGTGTAAATTCAGCAGACATACAGAAATGCGTGTCGTTTATTTCTCTGTTCATTTTTTGGTACCATGCACTTTTCAGAATTTCTTTACAAGAATTGTTCTCACCCTCATCCGGCATAGGTGTAATTTCGGAAATCGTCGAGTATACAGTTCATGTACTGTAGTTTGTTAAAAAGAAAAAAGGTCGTTATTAATTCGAGCCATGGTTGGACAACAGGAATGTGAAAGTAAAAAATATCCTTTCCTGTATAGACTTTGCGCATAACCCCATTGGTAAAGTGATATGATTGCAGGGTCGAAAAAATAATTCAAACGTACCAGATTAAAAACAAAAAAATCGCCCATGAAACGTTTTAACAATTTCCTTTCTTAGACCAAAAAGGGTGATGTTTTGAGCAATGTTTGCTTCATACATACTTGTACTGCCGGAGGCAATGATGCCGACCTAAAATTATTCAAATAGAGCTTCTGCCATCAAAGTTGTAGGGGGATTTACAAGATCATGCAGATAGTAACTGACGTGCATCTTGCATACCACAAAAATATTTGTACTGAAAAAAAAAACGACATTTAGAAATTTTTCATATATGCTTTTCTACGTTACCATATATCCACAGGCACTTGCGTGTGAAATTGAGTATTATTACTTCGTTATCTAGCACAGAAAAAGCGAGTGAAGAGAAAACACCTGGTATTCTGTTTGAACATTAGAGAGCCTATATTGAACATGAGCACACAGCGCCAATAGTGGTCATGAACAAAAACAAATATAAAGTAATAATTCATCAAATTTATATAACTGCACTTGGGTATACATGTATGTCTTTGTTATAATGATAGTTTATAAAAATAAAATCGGTTAATCTCCGGATGATTCAGGAATTTACGAAATGACATTCGACCATTAAGTTGCACAAAAGGACATTAATTGATATGTGGATTATACGCCCATAAAATGGTCGTCTTTTCAAAAGACAACCATGAATTTAATGACAGCAAGAAAAAATGGTGAGCATTCGTCCTGCAACGGAGTAATGTCAGTGTTCATCTGTTCGGGATTCATCCCATTGTCACCCCATCATCAGCATTTTCGCACTTTCCCCTGGGGCAAACAGGTAAGCTATGAAACTTCCCATGGAAAAGGATGGCGAAAGAGGGGGGAGAAAGAAGGGATAAGGTCGAAGGGTTTACAATAAAAGGGAGAATTTTTATCAAGAGGTTCAGAAACCGAATCTTCTGGACCATTTTCGCCGCGTTCCGCTTGGTCTCACAGCGAAATACTCGGTAATAACAAAAGCCTCTTTTTTTTTCGATGCACCGGTAGGATACCTGCACAGGTTGGCGGACGGGCCAAAGAGCGTCACCTGGCGAGACTAATGTGGCATGCGCTCCACCTGACTTAAAAATCGATCTTGAACACCTGTTGGACGAAGTTGAATTATCTGAACAGAAACGGGTCCACCCTTCTTCTAACAAAAGTGATGCTGAAATAAGTTGCGTGCGAGCATATAGTCGTGGGCACGCATATCCCTCCTATACAATGGCAATTTCGAGCATTCCAATTGTTCGGATGATTAGTCACGAGCATGCAGTCCATGAATGCCAAATCGAGTCCATCCTCCAGACAACTTCTGTCCAGTTGTCATTATTATTGTTATTATTTCGGGAGGTCGGGCCATGGCATCTCTCGAGCCGTGTAGCCAGACAACAATTCCTCGCTGTCATTGCCACGCTAAGACTTAATAACATCGTCGTAAATAATCGCTGGCAAATAAGACGGGGAAAGTTGGTTAAGATAACATTCTAGTTTCGCTCATGACACTGAAGAATTCTCCTGATAATAACCTATAATTATCCCGACTTTTATCGCGTCCAATTAAAACAGGGATTGTGTCATTCAACTCGAGAATTCAGCCGTGATCCAACGCACGGATTTTCGAAGCCCGTGAAAGGACCCACAAAAAGTATATAAAAGCTAAAAAAAAATGTTCTCGTGTGAGCGAACAAAATTGTACAATGCGTTAATGTTGCTTAATTATGAGCACGGAAGGCTAATTAGGCACGGCTCGTGTCATTAAATTCAGGCCCATGTTTCGCTGCCACATCGCCGAATCCAAAATACACCTGGACTATTCCCATTTTCCAGACGCTTTTTTCCTCGCCTATAGCTTCCGTGATCGTAGATTTAACGAGTAATAAGTGACGCCGAGTGTGAGCATGCATGAGAAAACATTGGAATTATTTATTGATCAATCATTGATACGGCTATTTGCACGCCTATATGAAATGGCTATGGGCTAGTTGTCATTCCTTCTGACAACAAAGCTGACCTCTGGGCCAAGTCTGGGTCATGAGAAACATAGAAGCCTTTTTTTCCTCTCTGTTGACGATAACAAGCACACCTCGGTGGCCACAATAGAAATTTGGGGACTAAAGAATGTTATAGGCATGGAATTGCTGGCTCAGGGTTCCCCCAGAAATTTCATTTTCAACTTCCTTGACTTGTCCAGGATTTAAAAAAATTTCCCTGACCAATTACAATGTCAAAAATTGAAATAGCAAGCAAAATGTAAATACATGTAAATGCATGGGAAAATTTAAAAATTTTGTCCTCGAAAAACATGTAAAATTATGCAAATTTGTACTTGAAACACGTGGAAAGTTTGGCAAATTTGTACTCGGAAAACGTGCAAATTTTTAAAAATCTGTACTCGGAAAACGTGTAAAATTTGGCACATTTGTACTCTATAAACGTGGACAATTTTGAAAATTTTACTCGGAAAACGTGCAAATTTTTTCAATTTTGGCTTTGGAAATTTTTTGGATCGTAACAACATTATTACTATGTTGAATTTCCCTGACTTTTCAAAATAAGTCGACATTCTTCCTTGATATTCCAGGTTTTCAAGAAATGGGGGTACCCTGTGGCTGACTCAAAGAAGGTTCCATCGTTCAAAATGGCGTACATGGGTACTTGTATGCCGGAAACCGCACCCAATAGATTTGCACGGTTGAGGAACGTTTGCACTTTAAAATGAATACTTGTTTTGACATAACGCGTTAATGACAAGTTATGTAGTTTTTGAGCACGCTGAGTGGAAATGCGGACCTACAGTATAATTTTGGTTACAAATAAAACCAGACCAGGACCAGACGATATGAGGTCCGCTTGAAAGTCCAATGTTTCGGGATTATACTTTCAAATTCCTCGACTAATTACCCACACTGCCTCACCCTCGAACATCCGGTTCTTAAGAATAAGTGCCACGATCAACCCTCGTCTCGTGTCCAACGAGCACTTGACCCCTCCATGACTCGTGTAGGACGTCATTCAAAACGGAAGTTACGACCAGCGATAGAATGCGATGCGTTATGAGCCAGATTAAAGCTCGTTTAACTGGTGGGGTTAACAGGATTTAGCCTCTCATTTCACGCCAAATTATGAAAATTCTGCCCACCGTTTATTTAGCCTGTACGAATAGTGGCCAAAATGCAATGAACATTTTATAGCCATCACCCATCCACAACCATAAATTTTTTATTATTCTTTATTTTTGGAAATAATAACAGTCGAGCAGGTAGCTGCAGTACGTGGCATAAAATAGTCACATCCCGCAATATAAAAACAGCATGGAGCTCGAGGGCTGAGTGAATTTACAGATAATACGCTATACGAATTTATCTATATAACCAGACCACAGAATAGTGCAATGTTTTCCAATGGAGGGAAAACTATTTCTAGGAAGGGCAGAGGCGCAGGTGTATGGGTTCTTTTGTTTGCTATGCTAATAGGCCTCGGTTGAAACAATGTCTGAATTTCAAGATTATGGAATTCTTAAGCATGCATGGCGTTACAACTTAACGACCGGCCTTGATACTGAAACAAAAGTCTAGAAGTGACCATGCAGCTGCTCGCTGTCGTCAGACTCACTCTAAACTGTTCCTTATCTGAAAAATTAATTACAATTAAACAACGAGCTACAACAGGAACAATTGCTAACAAATTCAGCAAGACCATAACGAATTAATAATCGTGAAAATGCATGGCTTTGGAATGGTTCAACGCAAAATATTTTGCTCATACATTATGCTTATAGACCATTTAACATTGCTTATATTTACGGCATGCTTACTGGTATTATCACAAAACACTCCAAAGTTGTTGACCACAAATAGACAACTAAAATAATTTCTGATACCAAATATCTAGAAAATGAATAAATATTGTGCAGGCTTATGTGCCTAATTAAAGTTAATTGTCATAATTTATTTTTTTACGTGTAAAATGTAGGCTACTGTTAGATTCTTAAGATGAACTACAAGTAAAATGGCCCCTTACAGTCTCTAGCAGGCATGTATCAATTAATCCCTCGGACAAATCATTATGATGCCTATATAAATGTCGTTAAAATGTTTATACAAGAATTGTTGTACAAATGTTTGCATTTTAATCATCGACTCCTGAAAAGAAACATATAAGTGCTGCATTGCTACCTATACACCCCATATCCTTACGAAAATTGTGCAACGTCCCACTCATGAGGAAAATATTATGCATTCCATGGCAACAGGCACAATACTGCATGTTATGATTGGAGGTGTATACTGGAATTTAGCAAGAAAACTTAATTGAGGTGGATAAATTGAAGGTTCAATTACTGTATACTAAATGAAATATGTCAACTCCCTCGAGCCCATTAAAAAGGAAAAAGCAAGTACGCCCGAAGTTTCGTACATTAAATCCAGTACATTAGCCTGATCACACGCAGGCATTTAAGCTTACTTGTAACTAAAATTGATTCTGGAATCTGGAGTCCAAACACTCGTTTAAGGTTCATCAAAAGAGGATTCCGAGAGAAACTGACTACAACGATACACGAGATTCCCATTAGAAAATGACTCATCATGATGTCCACTTACATCTGCCCTAACATTCTTCGTGGAACCGGTTTCCGTGGAAGTTCAAAACCCACATTAGGATGCAATATTGCACGTCACCGGGTATTAAAACACAGCTAGAGTATAGCGAATAATAACGGCTGCGCTGACATTTGAGGCTGGTCTACTTAAGCCTACATAAGTCTTTCCAATTCGGAAAACTGGGTCAAATTTCCTATATATTAGTCAGCGTAATTGAGTGTGAAGTCAGCTAGTCTTAATTACTATAGTTTTGCATAGAAATTGAATGCATTTTATGGCTTTTAATGAAATAGTGTTTCGAATTGGTGGAAATGAAATGCCCCGAGGACATTGCAGAAGCAACAGGACAAACTTCGACGAACCACGCTGAGTATTGCTCTATTAAAAAGCATGTTAAAAAAGGGTAACCTAAGCCATGGTAATACACCACATGCACAATGAACTGGTACATGTAATATACAGCGAGCATCTAGTTTCCATAAGATCTAATCTATATGCGGCTCTATTTTCACCGACTTTTCCGAAATACCCTGCAGTTGTAAATCATGATTGTATGCAACCCTCCTTTTGGCAAATATTAAGAAACTACGGCGTATAAAGGTGAACCAACATTTAGGGAAAACAAAGTTTTTTAACCTTGCATCCGACATATTTTCACAATTACATATCCACTCGAACTCGGATAAGTGAAACCAGCTTAAAAAAAACGGACAAGTGAACATTTATAGCAAGTCTGAGATACATCATTCAGCGATCGGTGGGCTAACTAAACTTCCGGTTAGGGATATACGGATAAGTGAAAATCGTACCTTTCAATCTATACCAAGGATTCACAGTAGGTCTACATGTAAGTTTTACTACAGCAGACTCGCGTTTTTTACGTCTCCAATGTTTTCACTAACTACTGCAAAGCATACCATAAATCAAATGCATTTTCTTCATGGTAGATTTATCTTGTATCCGAAAACGGGCACTTGCAAAAAAAAGTACAAATCAAAGATTGCATGCTGGACAAGTTTTCGGATGTATCTTTGATTTTGTTCTGAGATCCTTTAGGTACAGTACATGTGTCTACAATTGTACATGAAATATTCAGTTTATACTGCATAGCCATTAGCCAGGTATATCATACTTCCATAATACACGAAGATAACCGTACCCTTAGGAAGCAGTGAAGATGGCAAATATCTTTAAAAAATCAAACCAACAAAAAAGTGCTCAAGAACGAGAAACCATTCTTTTTGCGATTCCCAACAATAGTTTCGTTCAAAAATTTAGCCTGAAAACCTGAATACCTTCAGTATAACATTTCCAAGAGACGTACTGTATCGGATTAAGTGAATTTCTAGCCTCGCCACAGGTTCAAAGGATAAAATTACAGCAGTTTTCCTGCTTCGAGGCTAGGCCATATTCATTTATACTCAACCTGCAGAATTGACTGTAATGACTCAAGAACCTGACGGGTTTGAAACCGAGTTTCCACTGTCCAGATCTGTCCGAGACGCGAATTCAAGTAAAATGCGTGAACTCCTTAGGCCTATAAACACCAAGTTCATAACAGCTTACCTGCTTGCCCATTTTGAAACAGGCAGGTCGCTGCCAGCACCAGCCCCACGTAAAATGCACCTGTTGAACTCGGCCAATTGGAATTCCAAGCGAGCGTTCGGGGCTTCAACCCCTTCCTTGTCCTTTTACAGCCCATTTTTCTTAAGTGGCACTCGGCTTGATTTCCCTCATCGAAACTGTTCTTGGCGAGAAAGGAATTCGGCGTCCTTGTCCACGTCGGACCAGCCGTTGGACGACGGACGTTGGGCGACCGCATATCGCTCACCTGGTGCACTTTCTCACCTGCCTTCGCCGAACATCGCGGACACGATCCCAGGACAAGAACGGTCCGATCTAGGCGCTCAAACGGAACAACTTTCCCAAATTTCCAACCCGAACGAACTTAAATCCTGAAGCAAATCCTGCCGCCGTCTCCCGACCAATCGCGAGGACACGCCGTTGCTAAGAAACAAGTTTTTGAGCACAACTCGCGTTCATTTCTCCGCGGACGCTTGCTTTCCCGTCGGCTGTCGAGTATCGCTCTCCATTTCTCCGAGTTTCGGTTAGTTTTAGCAACTTTTTTCAAGGTTTTAACTCCGACTAACCAGCATCGAACGCCACAACGATCACGCAGTAAACGACGACTAAACAAGAACCAGAAACCGAGAGGAGGGGCTAACAAAAATGGCCAGTCACGTGATAGAGATCAAGGATGCTGATTGGTCTAAAGCTTTCGTCTACCTGACTGTCGTTGCCATGGTTACCCTCAGAAATTTTGCGAAATATGTACCACTGGCGGGTACTCAGAAACGTTACGAATCGCACTTTCGCAGTCGTTCAAAACCAACACGCTAATAGGTAGAAGTTGTTAGAATTGGAATTGTCATGATTGGCAATATAAAAGCATCTGAGTACCGCAAATGTGTCGAAGAACTGAATTTTTATCAACTTTATAAAAATATACATGTACTAGATGTATAAGGTTTACATTATCAAGAAGAAAGCTGTATTTTAGTTTGCAGTTGTGACTTTAAAACGACCTATACATGAGGAAAGTTACATCTGGAAACTTACCAATTTTAGGCGTGTCCGAAAAGTCAAGCGCATATTTCTAAGCATTTTACTAACCATGGCTTTTAAGAAATTAAATTTCAAACGGAAAATAGTTTGACTTCATTTATATCTTTTATAATTGACAAATTAAAACATTTCATTTCTCGTAATTCACATTCTAAAAAACAACTTTTTGAACGTGCCGTATTTCTAGATATAACTTTCCTCTTGTGACCGCATTGAAATTCACCTTTTTCGATGCTTTTAATTACTGTCCCAGTATTGCTATATGTACGAATTAGTTTTGAAGTTTAATCAAAGTATGTTTTTTAAATCGTTATTAAAACGAGCTAACCACAATTTCAAATTCGGTGCTATTTTGTTTCCTGCCCAGCTTCATAGGCGGCGCTAGCTCACCACAACTGCGAAAATAATAGTGGAAGCAATTTTTATACTTCTGAATTTTTTTATGCGTCGACGTTGTTTTTTGTGATCGGATTTAAGTTTTAATAAAATGAAAAGTTTGCACGATTGTGAAATTACCATGAAATATGGACCAAAAAGTCACCCAAAGTTAAATTTCTATAGCCATAAAATGTTGACCTGTTACATGTTATGTTACATGTTACACGTGCTTATGTTGAAAAACAAATAATGACCTACCAGTTTGTAGACATCAACAGGATACAATTATTGATATCAATTCAACATTCATTTTCTTTCCAACATTATGTACAAACAATAACTGTTATACAAACTTGAGTTTAAGGGAATCATGGTTGACATCCGATCTTATAGTTGTGAAAAACTTCGTCTCTCTCAATTTTATTTTGGAATAGCCGCTAATTTTTTTGAACTAATACAAAAATAGTTGGTAAAATTAAAATACAAACACCATCTCACACGTATTGCAGAGGTCACTTTTTCTTCTCAGACGGTCCATGGAGGTATTCTAATCATATCCGCATTGGATAATAATTACTTTAGCAAGAAAAAACAATAAAAACAGCTTGAATCTTTCTGAAAACGTTTCTTAAAAAGCTATAAATAAAATATACAAACTACAACAGAAGTAAATAAGATAAGAAATCTTCAGAACTTATCAAAAGACATAAAATTTAATCCAAATATTCTATCTCTTTGTTATATAGTTTCCCGTATACAAATCATAAAATATTTCAGAAAGATTCGGGCTTTTCGACTTTCTCCAATGAAGTGGACCCTGGTTACGTTTTTCAAAATTCTCGTGGCATTATACATGGCTGTTAGCCACCATGACTTTTTCAATGAGCTGATATACCGACGAGTATCACTCAAATGTGGCAGAATGGACATTGATCTAGTATATAGATACGATACCTGTCTTTATTTTTCACAGGTACAACGCAATCTTATTTGCCATTAAAATACTTAATTGAGCAACTTAACAAGCAAAATTTCTTTAACAGCCAGCAATATGTATCAGCAGTTTGACCATGCAATTACTAATTCCATCAATCCAGAACAGTGTTGGGCATTCATTCGCACCATGTTTCACATTTGTTCGGCAGTTGAGACACGCACACAAACACGCCCACGAAACTAACGTTAGCTGTACACTCGCGATTCTTTACAGAATTTCAAAAAGTACACAATTAACAAAATGCACGTTACACAACACAATGTACACAAGAAAACAAATCAACAATTCGGATACATCGCAAAATGGCCTTATTCAGTATGCACAACGCAATGTGGTTCTGCAAATTCATATTATTACTGCACCACCCCATCCTTCAAGATTTAGAAAATGCTATTGTGAACTTTGAATTTTTTTAGAAGTGAATTGTTCGCATCTACTGCACGTGTACATATTTTTTTTTAAATCTTCTGCTAAGCTTAACAACAGAAACCTACAGGTATGTTTCTTCGTTAGTTTTTAATGAGTTCAAAATGCTGACATTTTTGTGTGGTTTTTTGAAATTGTACTACCTTTGATCATTTAAGCAAGATTAATTATCGACTTTACAATGCAAAACAAAATTCACAGAAACCTAATTTCATAAAATTATTCCGTTTCGTTTTATAGTCACAAGTTCAGGAATAATGTATCTAATTTTTCGTAAATTACAAAAGTCAGACTTGCAGATGTCGACATTGCATGTTATTCTCAATATTTAATGGGCGCCTAGTTTAACATGCGTGACAAAACAAGAAGCTGACTGCACATGCACCATTTCCGTCCAGCAGTTCACATTAGGTAATAATGCTTTACCCTCATGATTAATAGAAGTTTAGATATATCAGTGTTTCTGAACAGGAATCAAAAGTGATGGGATTTCAGGCAAAGCGTTTGTCCAGCGCAAGTGTTGGGATGGCAACTTAAATTGTAATTTATTCTTAAAAAAAATTCCTTAAAATGAAAATTTCTGATGAAACATTTCACTTGAAGTAAACGATGGTAATACAATATTGCAATAGAGTGAAAAATCAGACAGAAATGCAGTTAGAACAGTTGGTATATTTTTGGATTACAATACTAGCGCGAGTCGCGTCTCTTACAATTTCAGAATGAATATTTCAACTTTGTTAAGCTAAGAGCAAGACTAAAATTAGTCTTGTATCATGCCCCTCATGTAAGATCAACTTTTAAAAACGAACGATTTCGGACATCTGATTTAAAACAGCATTTCGTTATTGGCCTTTTTCCTGTATTCCACAATTGACTGTAGATAAACGTCGACAAGTACTTGGTTGAAAGGTCATTATGATTCCATTCATCAAAATTCACGTCAATTAAAAATGTTTAAAAACATGACCAAGACCATTATGTCTCGCCCATTTCATCTAAAATGCCAATTCAATTTATCCCATTGAAAAAAAGTTTAAACGCCGGATTAATTGAACAATTTAAATGCTAAATTATAATATATTTTCTGAATGGGAAAAAATCTCTGCATAATTGTGCTATTTACAGTGTAACTTACTGCATGCAATACACAGTATATACCAAAAAAGGACCATAAATTCAATGAATACGCTTAATTGTTTTTTGTGCAAATTATTGGAATTTTTTTGCAGAAAATTTGTTGGAAAGCATACTATAATACATCCATCGGGTAAATTTATAGGTCAACAAATATATTATAATAACATCTTTTAAAGTATAACTTGGCATTTTTGATGATTAGAGTCGTTATCCAACTTTCAATAAATGTGTGAAAAAGTAAAAATCTGTCAACAAATGGGATTGTACCAACAAGAGTCAAGCCTTCATCATTCAAAATAAAATAAGTCAACAATCAAACTAAACAGACAATGACGATATGCGCAACACCACAATTTCCCATCGTTACATTTTTGAAGTCCATTTCAAACAAAGAATATAAAAGAACTTAGTTAAATGTTGTCATGGTGAAGTCATCACTTGACAATAGCAAATGTCAAAGAAATATTCGTAGTAACATAAGGTAAATTTCATGTATTGCATCTCATTAAAAGGGCCACAGAAAATGCACACTGAATCGCAATTATCTGATCAACGGCCTCATTAAACGTTTGTTGATGACAAACGATTTATTGAAAATTTTAGGCAGTGATTTGGAAACGTGTGCAGATCATTAACGAGTTTCAGAAGAATTAAAATGGATTTTCATGAATTAGTATAATTGAGGCTAGCTGATGTCAGACTAGATGTTAGAAATGATTTTCATTATCCTACATTAGTCAACTACAAATTTTATTTTCTCTACTTATCACAATTTTAAAATACGAGAAAAGACAATGAGTAGATGCGAACGAATCTTACTCGGTTCAAATCAATGCCTCACAGAATAATTGCTCGTCTGTCACAATCCGCAAGCTTGTAAAACCCACAATTTGACATGTTTCCATATCATAAATGAAGATAGACTTCAATATCGAAGTCTGACTTAGATGGATACCATACATTAAGTTTTCATACTGTCCGTTTTGCACATTCAGTCAAATTCCCGTCCAGATTTATACCTTTTGATACATAACATCACTCAAGTTCATTTCCATTAGACAACTTCCTTCCAATTGGCTCCATCATTTAGGTGGATACTTATAGGTTGCACTTAAACAACACATCATACCTCGATTAACTCATTCCATTGATTTACAGCATTAACTTTAACAAGATTAAAACACGATGTAATGAGCAATTTGGTCATTCGCCTGTTTTAACCTCAAAATCGCGGTGATAAAAACCCGTGCGACTGGTTTGTGGAAATTTCTAGGATGAATAAGCGGCAATCGAGTTTTCGGACGAGTTTAGGGGTGTCATGAGTTTGCAATCTCTCGAATGCAATCAGAATGAGCAGCAGACGTGGCTGTTGTTACACGGCGGCAGAACTAGCTCAATAAAAATAAAATGGTGTTTAGTGGCATGCTTGTAATCTGCCAGTCAATGACAGATATATACTATAGTAACTGTGATGATGGAGAAAAGGTGGGGAATCTACTGTATAATGTACATTATGTGTGGTAGCAACTTCTTGGAAGTCACCTGTGAAACCACTGCCTGAGAAAAAAATTGGCAGATAAAATATGGCAATAATACTCAGAAGACTGGCACGAATACGACTGAATTCACGCTGGGAGGAGAAAGAAGGAAGAGGGCTGCTAACCCAATTTACACCTTATCAAGATAATGGGTCTAATTAATTTACATAACGCTAAGCCATAGGGGCGAAGCAGTCTAAAAACTGATATTGATATGATCGAGTAGGTTGTAAGTGTAGATTATATAATGAAACTAGAAGCAACTAAGGATGCATGGACGCCAAGGAACAGGGCTGAGGATCCGGTGTATAGCAAGATAAAAAGTGTAGGCTCATGCTGAGGTTCAGAGAAATTATTTGGGAATTTGCCTGAAAAAATTGGTCGAATATCACTAAGGTAATCCAACCCGGGTTACTCAAATGGACATGGTTGTTGGTGGAATATGGCAATTTTTTTTTAAAATCATTGTTCATCAATCTTCATGTTGCACTAAGAATAAGCTGTGACATAACCCTATAATTTGGATAAATCAGTGAAAATTCAGATTGCCTATTTCTGAACTCGAGAGCTAAAATACAATGCCAGAGGATGTGCTGGCTTCACCTATTTGGGAATTTTGCCTAAGAGCGGGATGACAATTCTAAGATTCCATCTCGTCTGGAAGAGCAGTCACTTAGAGAAGTTTGCACACCCACAAAATCACTGACCTCAACCAGTCCTGGCACATGCAGTGAAGAGTCTGCATTTTAAAACCCTCATAATATTACATCCAAGGAATAATTCAAGTTCAGTTATTAACACACCCCAAAACGTAAAAACCCTTAACTGAACGCTCGCTTCACAATACATTAATCAATTTTAGCTCTATCTAAAAGCCCAGTAGTCTTAAAGAAACCTTCTCTTATTAAGCACCAACAATTTGGGAGATTTGCTAGGTATAGCAAAGGCTTTTAAGAATCTAACACCCGTGAGAATTTGATGATTTTCAAGAAATGTATTCCCAAAATTTAAATTTTGTTATTGTCTACGATTATTACTGAACGAGAAGTGGTGAGGCAGACTATAGGGCCGTGTCTCTGCCGGCAGACTGAAGAGCTAGCATATTCCACATGACACAACTAAAGGAATACGACGTGCAAATATTATAGAGGCAAATGGTAGTGCGAGATAATCTAAAAAAACAAAAATAAAGATTAAAAATTCATATGGCAGGCGAGGGGAGAGGTTTCAGTAAAATTTTGGCCAGTCTTCTGTTGTACTAATATATCAATCTTATTCGCTAATGGGTCTTGTTTTAACGCAGGAGCCGTTATAGCTACCTGGTTACGGTAGTCATATTTTTATCAGTTTATCTATCGAAGAAGTGGCTATTAAACTTTATACACTTCTATCATAGATTTGTGTGTATAATATTATATCTTTTTTGTCTTTTTCTTTAAACTTTTATAATTTGGCTCACTTTTCAGACTCATAGCTGGCTTCGACAGAATAGTCGCTTACTTTTACTCTCTTGCAACCTTGATCAGGCCCTGTGTTATCCTCCCTCTTGCTGTAACTGTTGCTGCCATTGTTAGTGCTACTGTTATTGATAGGGCCACCGTTTGACGCCTTCTCACTAGGGTTATCTTCATTCATCGATTCATTTAATGACCGCTTACAAGACAGCGCTGCTGAGCTTGCCAGCATGTTCAACGCAGATACTGCATTGGACGTTGCTGGTGAATGCTGTTCGCTTCGTGGAGCAGGCATGACAAACATACTTCTGAAAATAGTCACATAACGGTTTTAGGCAAATTAATTGACCCAACAAAGAACAATTCTGTAAAAATATCAACATAATTTAGTTTAGTTTTAGTTAAGTGGATTATCCCCGCGCCGTGGCCTTATAATGATTTAGGGTTGTCAGCATGATTTTTGATAGGATAGGAAGACGGTCATGGCCGATTTAATATAGGAACTACTGTATCTCAGCATTCGCCTGGAGGAATTGTGGGAAAACCGCGAAAAACCAAAATCGAGGATAGCCAACCCGGAAATCGAACCTGGGTCTACCAAATGCAAGACGAGGATGCTAACCTTTAAGGTATGAATATCAAAAATTGTTTTAGGAGGTCAACATACTCTTAGTCATTGATACTTTCAATCATTTTAAGATAACACTTTTCAAAAAGTGCATAAACATGCTTGTAGAGGCCAGATCCAACGTTTTTAGTTTAGCCAATTATTGCCTAAACTTTTGCTATTTTAATTGGTAGCATACCTTTTAATATCTTTTAATATAAACAGTAAATCAGAAAAGTTATCAGAATATAGGATTAATATTATCAACTTTCCTTCCAAATTATGCAAGAATTAAGGGGTCCTCCAGCCCAGGGGCCTCAATTCAATTCTTTACCCTGCAGTCTGTACATAGTACCATGTGGCAAGGAGGATCATCATACAATTTAAATTAGACTAATTAGTCTGGTCATGAATGACCCCAAAATCACAATTTAATTAACTTTAATTTCCCCATATTTGGGATGGGATAGGATAGCCGACCCGGGAATCGAACCTGAGTCTACCTAATGCAAGGCGAGGATGCTAGCCTCTAAGCCACCTTGCTCGGTAAATAGGGACCCCCATTTTTTTGGCAGATTATGAATCTGCGCTTAAAACACAATAAGTTTTGTCTAGAACATTTTTTCACATTATCTTAGGTTCGCTGTAATCGAAGAAACTACAAATGTTGAGGCAATAAAAAGGGCAATAATTATGCAAAACAAAGCTTGAACACTGCCACTTGTTGAGGGGGCAGAGCAAGTTTAAGATTATAAAAAACCTCAATTCTTAAAAAGTTAAAAGTTCTCTCTAAAAAACAATTTCCAGTCGGAACATTATTATGGTGTGGCAGTGCGATGTCAAAGTTTATTCATTGTCAAAATGGTTAAAATTCAAAAATTCAATTGCACTTTTAGTTGAAACATTTATTCGTATGATGCAAATTTCTCAATATTTATAATTTCAACGATTGCAGGGACATCTAAGATAATGCGAAAAAAATGTTTTAGACAAAACGTATTGTGTTTTAAGCACACATTCATAATCAGCATCATTTTCAACCTTCCTGACTTCCAGGTTTTGCTAATTTCTACTCTGAAAACGTGGAAAATTGTGCTAATTTCTACTCGAAAAACGTGGAAAATTTTGCAAATTCGTAGTCAGAAAACGTGAAAAATTTTGCAAATTAATACTCAGAAAACGTGGAAAATTGTGTAAATTTGTACATGGAAAACGTGGT
>JAQGBX010004104.1:0-15940 GCA_034698745.1 Megaphyllum sjaelandicum | reverse complement strand
TATTTCAGTTTTCATATGATGTATTTTTTTTATTGTTATTCATACAAAACAGCAATTGCCTATACTTGTTTTATCCATTGTAAGTATTACTGACTATAGTGGCCGGTTACATATTCAACGATGTCATGCGCATCTTCAATGTGTTTGCTAACCATTGTCATCTGAATACAAGCTAGCTCATTAATGAATCAGATTTTGTCTATTCTTATCACTTCTGTCATTAAAATTAATTCTGAATGAAATGTCAAAACTATTATTTGAAGTTGTAATGAATTCTGTTTTGGTATATTGATGAACTATTAGGCAACTCAAGAATTAAAAGTCGCATTTAAAGATCCTAACACAGTTGCTATCTTATGCTCCATTTTATGTTCTTCAGGAAATTCTCAGGTAAGCAATGTTAAAGTAGAAAACAGGAATTGGACCAGAGTTCGATTTGATTGCAATAAGCGATTTAATGAAGAATGTGTACCCAATTCTTGCTGATTTGGCTAGATTCGGCAGTATGCAGCTGTTTTACTGCGTAGAAAAATTGGCAAGAAAAGGCATTGGACTAAACTGAGTCCAGAGCTCCAGCAAGGGTATGTCTTTGGAATGTTTTCCTATCTGTTTGGCTTTTGAGTCTATATAATTTGATCATTTTCAATTTGTGAATTATAGGATAAAATCAAGTGTTTTGAAATCATTGCAAGTCGAAACAGAGTAGGCATTACCGAATTTTATTTACTCTATTTAGACAACGTTATTTCTCCTTTTGGATGCATGTAATGAAGATTTTTATTTTTGTTAACTGTTTTCTGGGATTATATAATGTAGGAAATCTGTAAAAAATGCTGTTGCCCAGCTGGCTGGATCTATTGCCAGATTGGAACTTCCTCGGAATGGCTGGCCAGATCTGCTTAATTTCTTGCAATCATCCATTACTGGCATGAGGGTAGAAGATAGAGAGGTATATTAAAAAATATCCCATCTTATATAAGAAATAACATTCAATCTATATCTAGCATAAAGAGTATTTTGAATTATATAACCCATAAACGAATTTGCTTTTTAATTAATGACTGACAAACAGTTTTTAAAAGAAAATTATATATGATGTAATATTTTGATTTCGTTTATTTTTTAATTTAGGTTGGGGTATATGTGCTGAGCATAGTTGGAACTTCTGCTGCCGAACAGCTGCAGCCACACTTAAAGGGATTATTCACATTGCTTGGCAAAACTTTGCAAGATTCCAATACGACCGTTATTCCTTTCTATACCATAAAAGCTCTAACTGCTTTAACATTCATAGTTGGATCAGATGAAATGGTGAGTACATTGGCTCCAAATCTTCTCCTTGCTCCTTCTTTTGTTTTTAGAATTTTGCTTTCTCTGCAATACTATGACGTCTTATGTTGTTCATCTAAAAGCTCCATTGATATCTTACTTTTATTTTCAGCACATGTTTCAAAACTCTGTGCCAAAGGTTATTCAAGTTATAAGACAGCTTGTGGGAATAGATGAGGTATACTATTGTAATGTGAAATATTTATCCAGATTTTTTTACTTAAAAACTAATTTCAAGTTAAGAAAGAATATTAAATGGTCTACTGGAATTTTTCATTGTAGGAAAAAGCTTGTGAGGCACTGCAAATTTTTGATGAATTAATCGAAAGTGCTGTTGGTGTTTTGGCACCCCATGTTAAAACTGTTGTCGAGTTATTCCTTGAGATTGGAGGCAATTGTGCTCTGGGTGATGAGATTCGTGTTAAAGCCTTAACTTTGATCAGCTGGCTAGCAAGTATGAAAAAAAAGGTAGGTACTGTGATGGTATTCATATACTACAGTCTCTTACAGTAGGTTCCCATGAATGACGTGCTATAAATATTAAAATTATTGTGGTGTATTGAACTTTTCAACCCATCTGCTAAATTAATTCAGTTACTGTTGTATAGTAAATGTTAACTTTGTTCTCCATACACTGGCAGCATAATGAGGTCAATTACAAAACAATATGACAACTTTATAAAATGAATCACTGCTGAAATCCTTGAATGTGAACTTTGGATATCATTATAGGCTATATTGAAACATAAGCTGGTTGCTCCAATATTGAAAGTTCTGTTTCCAATTATGTGCACACCACCAGCTGAAGGTGGGCATGATACTGATGATGATATGCCCATGGAAGGTGCTGAATCTAACTCTCCAACATCTGTGTCTGCTCAAGTAATTAAATAAATTTTCAAGCAGTTCTTAATTGATCAGTTTTTTAGTTGTAATTTTAACAAAACTGCATTGTTTTTGCGCAGGTAATTGACATTTTAGCCTTACATCTTCCACCTGAAAAACTCTTCCAACCGTTGGTGAGCCAGAATTTTATGTTTTAAATTTCATCGACAATTAGCTCGTTGTATGTAGTTTCTCATTGTGAATGTATCTGAATAATTAATCTGCAGATGCAGTTTGTTGAGCTGGCATTGGCTAGTAATGATCCTTATTATCACAAAGCTGCTTATATTACCCTTGCAGTGACAGCTGAAGGATGTGCTGATTACATACGCAATAAGTAAGAATGTGTCAAAAGCTTCTGCTTCTATTTTGTCTTATGTTTTAAATCAGTTTTTGTCTGTTATTAGATATTTACAAAGTTATGTTCAGTGTACGTGCAAGGGTATTGGAAATCCACATCCAGTAGTACGCAATGCTGCTCTCTTTGCTTTAGGACAGTTTTCTGAGCACTTGCAGGTGAATTATTGTTATTTCACACTGTTGTATGGTTAAATAATACTTTTGGCGTATCCTGAAGTGAGTATCTTTGGGTGGAAAAAGCTAAAATTAAATTTTGTTTTTGTTTTTTAAATAATATTTAGCCAGACATAGCCAATTATGCCGTTGAGATTTTGCCATTATTATTTGAATGCTTAAAACAAACCTGTGTTCAGCTACAAGAGGGTAAGAAAGATCCACCAAGCACAACGAAAATGTTTTATGCTCTTGAAAATTTCTGTGAAAGCCTAGGTAAGACAATTTTCTAATGAATTGGAGGGTGCTGACAAAATCTTTATGGAAAACGCTGATTTTCAAATGCTAATTGCATATGCTGCTTCTCAGGGGAAGGACTGACACCTTATGTACCATCTATAATGGAACAGCTGTTTTCTGCTTTAAATTCTTCATCTATAAATGTCCAAGAACTTGCAACTAGCGCTATTGGTGCAACTGGTAAGTCGAGAGCATGAATTTGCGTAGATTAACGTTATTTTAGTGATTCAAAATAAATAAAATTAATTCTAGCTAACGCTGTAAAGCAGGGTATGCTTCCATATTTTGATGAAATTATGAGGCGTCTTATATATTGTCTGACACAGTCTAGAACAACAGAAACAATGCCAGTGCATATACAGTCATTAGGTAAGGAAATACCTATAAAGCTTTTCACAAAGCATTTATGTGGTTATACGTTTTGCAATAGTCAATACAAGTCAACACTTCTGTAGGCTATAATTGCAATTAGTTAATTATTATAATGTCGTAATACCAACCTAGATACTTTGGGAGTAATGGCTCGTGTTATCGGACCTGATAAGTTTCGGCCTTTAGTTCCCGAATGTATCAATTTGGGCTTGAACCTCCTGGAAACTGTGAATGACCCTGACATGAGACGATGCACGTTAGTATGCATATTAAGAATGACATTTTCCTCATTTGTTGCTTGGTTATGCAAGTGGTGATTGGACTGCGATTCTATTATGGCAGGTATGGTTTGTTTGCATCCATATCCACCGTTTTAAAAGAAGAAATGGCTCCGTATTTGCCTTCTATTATTCAGCACATGATCAATTCACTGGTATCCAGTGAAGGTGTTGTGGTAAGCATTTTTTGTAGACATGTGGTTCGTGAATTATAAATGAATAGTGAAAAATAACAAGTGGATTGTTGATCATAGGTACAAGAAAGTGAAGAAGCTGGTGCTCAGTCATCATTGTTTCATGATTTAAGCGATGAGGATGATGAAGGTGAAGTGGACCTTGCAGCGACAGAGGAGGATGATGAGGATACCGAAGACGATGATGACGACGATGGTATTGGGTAAATGTTTTAATTATGTTTATTTTTTTCTTTTTTAAATTTTATATGACTGGCTATAAATTGCAGTGTTGTAAGACTATTACCATTGTAAATGATTTTCAGATATACGGTAGAGAATGCATATTTAGATGAAAAAGAAGACACGTGTTGTGCATTGCGAGAAATTGCTTCAAATACTGGGTATTTGCATTTTGCTGGTGATTTGTCGGCACAGATTTGCGATTTCCACCATCACACTTAATAACTGTGTATTGCTTTATTTTTGTTAAACAGTTTGGCTTTTTTGCCTTTCTTGGAGAAGTCGTCCGAGGAAGCTTATCATTTGATGGATCATCCAGCTTCATCGATACGTGCTGCAGCAATCGGAGCTTTAGGACAGTTTTGTTGTACTCTTTATGTTGGTTTACAGGCAACAGCTGTTGACGATCCTTCTATAAATGAACGAACAGTAGGTAAGTGCAGGGTCATCAAAATTAATTTAATTTAATGGCTAATTATTTGCCATCTAATGGTGTACAAATGGTAGGGTAATTTATTCATAAGTCTACTTATGTCCTAAAAATCACGTGTAAGTTTCTATAAAATGTATGTAACGTGGATTTTTAAAATGAAAATACCGATTGAAAAATAATCTTTGTTTTTGTTAGAAAAATAGTAAATTTGAATCTGCTCATATAATTTGCAACCAATGCAACAAGATTTTTCTTACCTGACATGCATAAAATGACTTAAATTTACCAAAAAAATTGTCTTGTCAGGCCCTGTGTCAGCCCATCTTATGCAACCCAAAAATACTATTTCATTATCAGTCCAAATACAAGCTTATACATGAAAGATTTATCTTTTTAGAATCTGTTTAATATTTATTTATAATTAGCTCTGGAAAAGATGGTTGCTGTATTACTCCCGAAGCTGACAGTGCTTGTTCACGAAGATAATGAACGCATAGTTGCCATGGCAGCTTTGGAAGTCATCAATGATCTAATAAAAACCCTTGGAGGTGTGCTTCTGAAAGGAAATGGCCACCTCCCAAACATTGTCTCCGTTGTTAAGGACGTTATACAATCGAAGGTGAGTTTTTGTGTGGTGGATAAATTTGTTAATTTAAAACTATCTAACTAATTTTTTATTAAAAAGGTTGCCTGTCAAGATCAGACGGAGGAAGATGGTGGTGATGATACAGATGATCAACATGCTGAGCATGATGCAATGCTCATTGAATATGCAGGAGAAATTATCCCTTCATTAGGACATGTTGTTCCTGGGAACCAATTTGCACCATATTTTGCGGGGATTTTAGCTATCATTATGCCGAAAGCAGTACGTGTGTAGTTCATTTTGCGTAGTACTCAAATTCAAAAACTAGTGTAAAGTAAATATGGTTTAAAATTCTAGAAACGAAATTATACGGTAGCTGAAAAATCCTTCTCCATTGGCATCCTTGCTGAAAGTGTGGCTGCTTTGAAGGAAAGTATATCTCCATTTGTTTCGCACCTTTATCCCTTGTTTTTCTCAGCGGCTAGTGATGAGGATGAAGAAGTACGATCGAATGCTATTTATGGATTGGGTGTATTAGCCGAATTTGGCCGTGATGCTATACTTCCGTATCCTTAAGTAATCCTTGCTCTTATTTAAAAAATGAGTTTCAAGATTGTCGACTTACATATAATAAGTTGCAATGATATTGCAAAAATTAATAATGTTATTTTGCAAGTTTAAAATGTTGTCATTTAAACTTTGAGAATTTGAAGACTTGGAAAAATCGGCATATTTCGTGAAATCTCCCATTTTTTAAAAAAAGATTCTCATGAAAAATCAACTTGTAAATTACTTCTACGATATTACTTAACACAAACTGCAAAGACATTATCCTGCCATTCTTCAGCTGCTGTCAAATAACCTTGGTAAAGAAGTGGATCCTCGAGCTTTGGATAATATATGCGGTGCTGTTGCTCGTATGATTCTAACTTACATACAGGCTGTACCTATTGAACAGGTTTGATTTATATTTGTCAATGCGTCTTTTTAATGTGATGTATTGATGTAACAACCATATCATCATCGCTTCTTTAGGTTTTTCCAGTTTTGCTTCACTATCTTCCTTTGCGCAAGGATTTTAATGAAAACAAGACTGTTATAAAATGTCTGGGTTATTTATTTTCTCTAAAACATGCTCAGGTATTTAGAAGAACTTATTTTTATAATTGTGCCCATAGTATTTTTTAATTAGCACTTTTATTCCATTCAGGCATTAACTAATATGTTACCTATATTGGAAATTATCGCTCGGATCACTCACTCAGAGCAAGTTGATCTTGGTAAGTTGACAAAGTTGAAGTCTAGCAAATTATGGATGAATCAATGGATACTACCTATGTATATCTTTAAAGATGTTACTGTGAATCAGTTATTGTAGTTTAGAAATGTATCTATTAAATTTGCAGAAACTCAACTTCTTTTGGATCAGCTTGTTTGCGAGATTCGTCGTGATTTTGGGATGGAGTTTCAAGCGGCGTTGAGTTCCTTAAGTCTAGATCTGGTAGAAAAATTGCGTACTTTTGGCGGTTAATTCACTACGCCAAAATATTTACTTTGGGATTCATGCGATGTATCCATATTCTGTATGTTTTTTTTTTTTTTGGAATTTAATTTTAAATTATGCATATTTGAAGATTTATTAATTTTTATGCCATTTGAATTAAAAGATGCTTTGTTGCAAGCTGATGATTCTGCATTTATTTGAGCTTCACCTCACTTTTGTTTGTTGAGTGAAGATAATTTTGAAATGTGGCAAATGAAGGGGAAAATACAAGATGAACCGAACCACCTTGACTGCATTAAAATATTGTTTTCTGTGGTCGGATTTACAACCAACAACAAATCACATGATGCAGTGTAGAGCAAACCCGGTGTTATTAAAACAGCGCCATCTGCAGACCATGGCGGATGCCGATTTTCTCAAAAGAAAGTGAAAGCAAAGGTGAAAGTGTGAAGTAATAGATGGCAGCACCTAACCTACTTTGGATTTGTGTTTCAAAATGGCCGTCCGAACTGAAGTCTATGAAGATTTGACTCTGTAAGTTATTTTCTTTTGTAGGTTTTATTTGTTTTACTGCAAAGTAGTTTGTTTTCCTGAAGGAACTTAGTACCCTTGCATTCTTTTATTTTATTTTGGTTTTTTGAATAACACCAAACTATATGCCGAAAGTGAAGATCGGAAAAAGTTGCATGTTAAACGTTGCAAATGTTGATATACGCCTTTATTACATGTATACCATTTCAGGCATATATCACCGGATAAATTTTATATAGAACCAGTAAATGATCCCAAGGAGTTAATCATTATTGACAGACTTAATTATGACATTGAAATTCAAGGTAAATCGTTCGCAACTTTGCACCAAAGTTGGTACAAGTGTAACTTTATTGATTAGTTCGCGTTTTGTGAACTTTACAATGAGCAGCTTAATTTTATTTCGCAGCTAAGCAAAATCAAATCCCTCCTGATATCTCCAGTAGAATCATCTGTGGTATTATGGGGACTGTTAATTTATTGGCAGGTAAGATCATTAAAAAAATTCTTACGATTAACTAAGTCTTTTTGAAACGGAATTTGAATAGTGTCATTTCAATGAGCAGCTGTATCCCATCAGATTCAGATCCATATCCAAGCATATGCTTGTTTCAAACTGCTCTAGCTTTTATATAGCTTTATTACAGCTAGATAGCAAATTTGTACATCTGTACATTAGAATAGGCCTAAAGGTTATAGTCAAGTACGTGTTTTTTGTCTGCTGCATCGTAATTTAATTCAAGGTACATGACCATGAAAAATAAATTCAGAAAAACTATCCAAAACTACCAGCTTGAATTTTTCTCATAGACATTGAAGATCAAACCTTTTATGAACCCTCCTCAACCCTCACTTTTCTGGTCGGCGCGATCACCCTTTAGGGTTCCCACATTTCTGGGAAACCTGGGATTGTCAGTGGAAACCTGGGATTATCAGGGGATTTTAGGAAGTTGTGTGAAAAGTCAGGGGATTTTTTACCCAGCCAGGTCTTTCACTTGAAACACAGGAAGTTCAGGAGGTTAATGAAAAGAAACAAAAGTTATTGGATGATGCAGCCAAAGAATCTCATGCAATTGATATGGAAATTGCTGAGCTAAAAAATTCCCAGTAATGGCAGGTTGGTTTATTTGACTTTGATTGTCTAAAAACTGGTCAGCTAGTGTGACGGAGATGCTTCACTCTTTAAATTTGGAATCATTGAGGGTGAGACGAGAAAAATTATCTATGGGCTTGTTTACACGTTTCAATAAACCTTCTAATTCATATCTTGTCTCCCATATCTTCATGCCTAACAATCACTGTAGAAGTAGGCATAATCATTCTAAACCTCTGACTGAGCTCCGTGCTAATACGGATGCTTATTATTGGTCTTTCTTTTTGAATGCGATTAGACACTGGAATAATCTTCCTGACGATAGTTCAGATTTAACTAGAGTTCAATTTTACAATGATGACTAAGTCGCAAACGATGTAGGAGCCTTCTCCTAAAAATGGGCTTGACCCCCCTACCATATGGCATTTATTTGCTGACTGCAGGGTACTGAGTTGAATTGAATTGAAAAATGCAATATTGATTCTGGGAAACCTGGGAAAGTCAGGAGATTTTAATTTGCAATATGTGTAGGAACCCTGATCCTTTCAAAGTACGACTATACTCCCCCAATAATGATTTCTACAAGTTCTCCTTCTTCCCTCGCCCGATCCAAATCTGGTACAACCTCCCTTGTGAAGTCGTACAGGCTCCATCCCTTGCAACTTTCCAGTCTTGCCTAACTGCCATATACTCCTCACTATTAAACCCGCGATAACAAAAATCATGATGACAACCCGCCTCTTGTCTCCCTCCGTGACAACCCACTAAATCATCACAAGGCCTCGGCGCGATGATTATTAACTAAACTAAACTAAACATCAATTAAGCAGGTGTATACTTTTAGATCCCTCGCTTTTTCTGGCCTGAGCATGATGACAATCAATTTTGTACAGTATCAACATTTATCCTTTATTAGTATTACATGTATTTGAAATCATTTTTGTGACCATCAAAAATGCTCATAAATTAAAGCAAATTAAAAAGATAGTAAATTTTAGTGTCATCTGTAATCTCAGCTATGCAAAATGCTAATATTCGCTAAAAAAATTATGGGCTTCCTGGTTTTTAGATTATTTTAACCTTCTATTAGTTGGAAAAACCTAAAGTCGGTTGTAGGCTTATACGTTTCCACTTATCAAGTTTATTTTTTGTTTAAAGTACATGTATCAAAAGTGCAAAGATTCAAATAATTTTCAAAATCTTTCCTTAAGAATTTTCACATTTTTAATTGAGATAACTAGACCATTTTTACTGAGCATCTTGTTACCATTAAAGATTGCTGAAGAGAATTAATTCATAGCATATAAATAATAACCATGTCTATTCTCTTATTACTTGCGTAAAATGGATTATGCCTTCTAAATAAAATGCTATGTTTAATATTTGTAGGTCCCTATTTGGTTGTTATAACACATAAGTTAAAAATGGGTGATATAAATGGCCAAGCCATATGGAGAGTCAATGGCACAGAAGTAATATCGTACTCAAAAACGACGCTCCATTTGACCGATTCCCAGATACAAGATAACCGCACGTATTTAGCAATGTTGCAGCAAGCCCTTCAGACAGAATATTTTTATTTCTCATACTCTTACGATTTAAGCCATACATTACAGCGGCTTCATAATACCACTCCAGAGTTTTTGAGTATGTCACTGATTGAAAGAGCGGATCAGCGCTTTATCTGGAATGGTCACATGCTACAAGAAATGGCTCAGCAAATGGAGGTAGGCATTTTTTTTAGAGTGTTATCAAAATTGAGATGTGAATTGCATATTGTTTATTATTTATAGCTGTCAAGATTCTGTTTACCAGTTATTCATGGATGTATCCTTATAAGCATTAGCTCTTCGGCACAGGTTTAATTGACATCAATTGCATCTTGTTTCCTTAACACGATTATTAATATTAGTTGTATCTATTCGAACTTGCATTATGAATCAAAAAACATTCTCGTGGAACTTAATTTCACGTCGAAGTTGCTTTCGAGCTGGTACACGCTTATTTATGCGGGGTATTGATACAGAAGGCCATTCTGCGAATTTTGTGGAAACTGAACAAATCATTGAGTATAATGATGATCGATGTTCCTATGTTCAGGTAATTAAACACTAAATATGGCTTTTAGTATGCTTTGTTCATATGACTTTTTCGTAGTACTGGGCAACGGCTGTGTTAGGGAGAAATATTCGTATAGCTGCATGTTTTTTTTAAGTATAGTTATTTGCCAAATTTAAACTTTCGCTAATTGCCACAAAAAAGTCATTGTCACTGGATTAATTCACAAAGTAAATTTTCGAATTGCCAATTATTAGACTCGTGGATCTATTCCTCTGTTTTGGTCGCAACGTCCAAATTTAAGGTACAAGCCAGCTCCGGTGTTAAATCCTATACTGAATCATGTGGATGGTTTCACGCGACACTTTGATAGTCAAGTGTATACGTATGGAAAGCAAGTCATCATTAATTTGGTAAGCATTTGTAAAATTAACAACTTTTTTCACTTCAACAAAAACGTAAAGCATGAATGTTTCTAACATTTTAATTTTAGATTGATCACAAAGGACCAGAGCATCATTTGGAAAGAGCACTTGCAGAAATGGTACATAGTACCAGCATTCCAAATATACGTTATGAACCATTCGATTTTCATCGTGAATGCAGCAAGATGCGATGGGACAGGCTATCCATACTCTTGGAAAGAGTCGCTCAGGATCAAGAAGAATTCAGCTATTTCATGAGGCTTAGGGATGGTAGTGTTCCATGTACTCAGAAAGGAGTGTTTCGTACTAATTGCATAGACTGTCTTGATCGGACCAATGTTGTTCAATCTTTACTGGCCAGGAGATCCTTGCAGAATCAACTTACTGTAAGTTGCACAAATAATTGGGCATTCCGTTGATAAGTAACCCACTGTAATAATGATAGGTAGGACAATGTTGTTTAATCGTTTGTATATATAATTTTAGAGATTGGGAATTCTGCTTGCGAATCAGCGGATTGAAGATCAAACTTCATTTGAAGTTGTTTACAAAAATGGTTATTATTTGCTCAGCCTATTTTTTATATGCATTTAAAATAAGTTAAATGTAATTGTTTAATGGTTTCAGTTTGGGCCGATAATGCTGACATTTGTAGTATCCAGTATTCGGGAACAGGTGCTTTGAAAACGGATTACACTCGGTTGGTATTGCTCTTTCGGGTGTTATTTTCTTCTTATTTTAAATGTTGCTGATTTCCTAGATGTCTTTTGTAGAACTGGAAAGCGGACGAGCAAAGGTCTTCTCAAAGATGGGTGGAATTCACTAATACGATATTACAAAAATAATTTTTCTGATGGATTTCGTCAAGATGCTATTGATTTATTACTGGGAAATTACCAAGTCGAACGAGAGGAAGGAGTTACTAAACCATCACCTTTAAAACAGGATCAAGATTGGAAATATTTAACAGTGATTATTTTATAGAATATGGGTTCATTTCAGCTCATCTGCTGATTCAAAAATGTAAATGTAACCTTACTTACCTGGGCTTAAAAAGCGCCATGATTATAATAGTGTAAGAAAAGAAATTTTCAGTTTAAAAAAATTCAAAAATGAATAATAAAAGTTATTCAATAATAACATTCTTCCTTTTTGGAGGGAGTCTCAATAACATTTTTTAGGAAACAAACTTCAATTAAAAGAATGCATCAGTAGTTAACCTGGAATGTAAATAGTGGTATTTTAGCAATTTATTTCTTATTGTTGATGAACTAATAACATATTTCTTGTTTTTTAGTTGCCTGTCATTTTATTGGTTGCTTTATCAATGTGTTTTGTAACTATACTCATTCCTGCCGGTAAGATATATAATAAGATTTCCAATTGACCTGAAAAGTGTTTCACTGGCTGGAAGATGAAGCAGACAAAATCAGAAAAAATGGCAGTTTGTGTAGTAAACACTTCACAATTGGCATACATTTCTAAGGATATATAAACACATTTCTTGTGCTTACTCCAAGAACTGCATTTCTTCCAGTTTTGCACGTTTCATCCACAAGATGGATGCTTTTGATTAAAGGAGTTTTTTTTTACTTTAGAATATTCCTTGGAAACCCTGCTGTATTTTCTATTCTGGGTAGCTATGAGTGCACTGACATTACTGATCATGATGTATTATGGAACTGAATTCGTTGATCGACCAAAGCTTTGTGAAAACAGTCGAAAGAAAATGGAGTAAATAAGCCCAAGAGGTATTTTCATTCAGCACCAACATTCCTGTTTTTTCTTGGAATTCTTGCAAAAACGATTTTCTTATGCACTAACAATGAAATTTAATTACTATGCTCTCAGAGCAAGCTCCTTGGCATTCTGCGTCGTATTTAAATAGGTTAACAGATTCTATTTGTCCTCTAAACTTATTTCCTGATCTGAAATAAAAGGCTAAATACTTGATTTTTCAAGACATAATCATATGCAGAATAGTTCATTGTGACTATTCAAAACTTAACACTAAAAAATAATTGTGAGTTTGAAATTACTGAGACCGCGAAGAACAAACTGCCTCTATTAAAAATATTTTATGTGGCAAGTGTAAATATATGTACTTTATAAAAGTACAAAATGTACTTTAAAAAGAAATAAATCAAGATCACATAATCCATAGTTAACATTATTTTGTAAATTTGTATCGAATTTATGTAGGTTTGTGGTCAGCTCCAACAGCTTCAGCAAAAAACGAGTATCCATCATTTCTATAAAAATAACGTTTAAAATATATGTATTAGCTTTTGAATGAGCTAGTTGTAAATAAAAAAAAAGTATATCTGGCAAACTGAAAATTAATAGGATTTAAAAAAAAATATTTTCACTAATAGTGCATGAAAGGCTTTTCAGAAACATTGTAAAGATTAATTATTAGAAGATACACATATCTTTTAAGGTGATACTAAACCTCTGAAAGTTTTGAAACATGTCACATGATGAAGTATCTGAAGGTCAGCCACGGCTTAATGGATATATTGAGATTAGATTTAAAACAGTATTATTTATGTCTTGGGTTCAGTTAGGGTTTATCGCCACCAAAGCAAGAAACAAATCCAGATGTTACATTTCGGCTTGAACAAAGTTGTGTTCATGGCATTTTATAACACCTTTTGCTAACCCACAATTTGCCAGACCATATGTAAGGAACTATAATATCATTACTTCAACAACGTGATCAGATCTTCCTTTATTTTGGCAATCAATGGCGGGCCTTCATAAATCATGGCGGTGTAAATTTCTATCAGGGATGCGCCAGCACGGATTTTTTCATAAGCATCTTGTCCTGATGCAATTCCTCCAACTCCGATTATAGGAACATGTCCCTTTGTTAACCTGTACATGTTTCTAATTGCTGCTGTAGACATTTCTTGCAGTGGTGCACCACTTAAACCTCCTATTTCATGTTTATTAGGTGAGATCAAGCTATCTGATCTTGATACAGTTGTATTGCTGATAACAATTCCATCTATTTTCTAAAAATAGAAAAAAGAGCATATATATATTGGTGGCAATTTTAATGCCTTGCTTTGCAAACAAACCTTTGATGTGACCACTTCGGCAATATCTTGAAAATCTTTTTGATTTAAGTCTGGTGCAATTTTTACCAGAACTGGTATTTTCTTTGTCAGCAGTAGTTTATCTCTAGCATCTAGAACTACCGTGATTAGTTCTTCGAGTGCCTTTTTACTCTGCATATCTCGCAAACCAGGTGTATTAGGGCTCGATATGTTTATCACTAGTACATCTGCTAATGGTGCAAAACTTTCAACGCCTTTCACATAATCACCATTTGCATTTGGGGATTCTTTGTTCTTTCCCAAATTGACGCACAATATCCCTGCTTTAGATTGGCTGAGGGACTTTAATCTGTTTCTAACCACTTCATGTCCATCACTGTTGAACCCATAGCTGCAAGAATTACTACATTTAATATATGAATGTACATTTGATTTTATGCAGTTACTAAACTGCAAATGATGGCCCCTCTGTTTTAGATCATATTTTACAAATACAGTAGCCTAATGGTGTGATTTTTTTTCCTTTTTGAAAAGATTTGATAAGATATACAGTACATGTAAATGAGGTTTTTTTTCAAATCATAAAAAGAACAGTAACTTCAGAAGCTACATGTCATGGAAACAATACTGTATATATCAGTAATTGTTTAATTTTTTTTTAAATCTCATTTTAATTTTTGAATTGCAAACATTTATTTTAATATTTGCATCAATTTGATTGTTGGATAGCTTGGACACCAATTTGTGCAGGTTTTACTTGAATTCATGCATGTTGCATTCTAAGTGCACACTGTATGGTAAGTTTACCGATTGATAATTGCTTTATCTTCAGGTAAGCGAAATACTCGAGGCTTAGGATTTCCAGCTTGAGGCTCTGGAGTAACGCTGCCAATTTCTATGAAACCAAACCCCATTTTAAAGAGTCCATTTGCTGCCTCGCCGTGTTTGTCAAATCCTGCTGCAAGACCAACAGGGTTGGAGAACTGTATGCCCCATACAGTTGTTTTCTGTTGCAGAGTATAGTAAAAAGATTTCTCTAACTAAACTGTTAATTAAACACATAAGTTGATGGATGTTTCAATGTTGTTAAACATTTTCAAACCAGAATTTCCCCATGTGAAACATTCTTCTGTGGAAACAGCTCATATTTGGCCATCAGCACTGCTAAGCGATGAGCACTTTCAGGACTTAACTTGTGAGCAATAGGCATGAAACAATTTTTGTATAATTTTTCGTCCCCTTTATAAAATCCCAGTGCAGCAAACGTCAAGCCACCACCCACTGCAACCACAATCATGGATCCTATTTTTCGCTAAAAGAAAGTAGCAAAAAAATGGAACAACAAGTATGTAATGTACATGTTTAATGTGTATATGCTACGAAAAATAAACAAAGTTTACAGTAGGTCCCTGGAGAATAAATTAGGGAACAACAATCACTAATTTAGATCTGCCAATTCTGCGTATTTTATGGCAGTCGTGAAGTTAGTGTACAAAGCATGTAAGGCAGGGTGCTCACCTAGATGACACATAACATGATATGACACTTGACTTGTCCGTTAAAACACGTCGGAGCCAACGCAAACATATGGGTCAGCGCCAACTGAAGTGACATCATTTCTGTGTGCGCTGACTCGCATGTTTACACCCAAAGACCGACAATCACAAAACACATGCTTGATGTCCTCCTCGCCTTCTCCACACAAATCGCAGGGTGGCTCAATTGGACGGGATTTTGCTATCTCTTGTTCGTCTCCAATGAACCTGTCCTAGCCCAGAATAGTAAGGTGCTGGCATATTTGTTGTCATAGCAGTCCTCCCTTCCTATTTTTTGTTTAAGTCTGAACGTGACCAAGGTGCTCTTTTTCCCTGTGCCTTCTTTCCACCTACCATTTTTGCACCAATTGCTTTATAGAGGAATCTGATTTGGCCAAATCACCTTCAAAGCTCAGATCAAATCCCAACTTGCCTGAGAATCTTTTGACCATTCTGGCCCATGCTGTGCACCAACCTTGCCCCCTCACCAACTTGTGCACCCGTCTAGTAGGATTATCTTTCCTTAGGGTCGCAGCACACAGGCTTGTGCGGTGCGGCGCGGAACGGCGATGAACGGGCCAATGTCCCCTATTTTCTGTGTTATTTCAATGTGCTAAACG
>JAQGBX010004103.1:0-15940 GCA_034698745.1 Megaphyllum sjaelandicum | reverse complement strand
ATTGCTTGCTAACAATTAATATTACAATAGGTTTATGGAATTTTATAGCCTACTCCTTAGCTCCTAGGTCCTTAGCACGATGATGTCAGACAGTACACGAGAACCTACCCAAATATATTTAGATCGAACCACGACTCTTAAATTCTGTGTATTTATGCAACGTATATTAATGAGTGGTTTTACGTTTTTTCTTTAAACTAAACAAAATTGAAAAAGAAATATGGATTGCTTGCAGAACCAGTTGTGATTACAATGAAATAATTCTTTTCTTTCTTAATTTTTATAAAGTCGAAAAGCACATAGAAACGAAAATATTTTTGAATGGAGCACACCATAACGTCAATATTCGTAGTGATTTCCATTCGTGTTTGTAGAAAAGAAAATGTTGCTGTGACATAAAACTTTGATCACTAAATGATTTATGCAATCACAAATTTGTTACAGCTGACCAATGAAAGATGGCAAATTAATTTACGAACGCTAGCAATATGTTGTGCTGCAAAATAAAATAGAAAAAAAATGTATTTCATTGTTATCCCACATTGTGATTCTGCTATCCTCTATTTCATTCTTTTTTGTTTACAATTAATCTATGCATTTAAAAAAATGTTAAAGTTATTCATAGATCCTCAAGAGATTCTGGTCTTAGTAATGCGCGCATTATGGTCTGGCCTGAATTTAAGCACTTGAGAGGTGCCAAAGTTGTAATTCGTTGCTTTACAATACACAGTATAGGCTATATGAAATAAATAGGGGTAATTGTATCGAAAATTAAAGTTTCAATTCGTTTAACCATATTCATTTTTTGTTTTTGAAAAAAATGGCCACTGAAGACATTGCAATAAAATCTCACTAGGACATTGCAACAGAATCTTACTAGGACATTGCAATAGAATCTTACTAATTAACAAAACCTGCATGGTAATTTAGCTTTTTTTTGATTAAATGGCGTTAGCCTATTAATTATCTCCTGAATTTCTTTATATTGACTGCTGTTTGAAAAAGACCTAGGTTGGAATGCGTGAGTGGAAAATTTACTTTGAATCGAATCAAGTTATTGAACGCTATTTATTATCTTTGTGTGTTTTACTGCACAAAACGTCATTGAACGTTCCAGGACAAGAAGAAATAGTTGGCGTTGCTCACGACCCATTTTAGGAAATGAATCTACTATTGATTTCTTTTTTCGGTAGCAAAAGGTGACGCACCACGCAGTGAAAGGGAGGGCCAACGGATAGGAACTCCTAACGTTGCAAAACGTTATGCCAACGCCGTTCGTGCATCAAACATCTCATCCACTTCTTCTTCTTCTTCTACTTCCAAAGCTTTTCACAAATATTCCTCTAAGAAACTCAACTAACATCCTTTCTTTCTTCTTCTTTGTAACTCTCACACACGTTTTCATACATTTAGAACTGTATAACGACACGCTAGCTTTACGTCACGTGGTGTAATGCTTTCAATTTGTGTAAGTTGCATTCAGATTTTTAATGTCTTGGCAAGAGTAAGGTTGCGTTCATAACAAAACTTTTTCCAGTCGCAAGCGACCAGTGTCGCTTAGTGGCATTGCAGACTAGATTGCAGACGCCTACCACTAAGCGACACCCGGTCGCTTGCGACTGAAAAAAGTTTTGTTATGAATGCAGCCATATGCTGTTAAGTTCCGTGCCTCGGAAACCAGTTTACGTGTATAGTTACTGCCGCCTTATCTTATTAAATTTTATCCAGAAAGTGCCTCTTTGTAACGATAACACAATTTCACGAGTCATTTTTCTAATAGGCATCTTTTGCGAGTCCCCTGTGAAATACGTTTGGCAGAAGTGTCGCAATCCAATATTCAAAATACTATAATGAAAATCCAGCTAGGGAACAGGGCCTAGGAAGCAAGTTCTAATTGTGGAAAATTGTTTTACGGTTGAAGGATTTAATGGGTCATGCATTATGAAAGAGTCATTCGAACAATACCTTTATTGAGTCAGGCTGAATATGATGTTGATAGGGTTTTTTGAACCCTTATGGACAAAAGCATAGAGTGGTGGTAGCAAACTACCGCAAAACTGAATTATTATCGAATTTCTGGGAACATGATATACGTTGGCATTTCGGAAGATTGTGGGTGAGTTCAAATGTCTAGCTAATTTGTTTTTCACAGTTAGTCACATGCCCATGCAATCGCATCATTGTCCTCGATTTCAAACCCGGGTTAACTGGGTTTCATGTACGAAGTATGATCTCTTGTAAAAAATACTAGTGTGGTTTACTCATTTATTAAATGTCCGAGTCATATTGGGAGATTGATTTATGGTCTTGGGTATTTTTCTTCAAAAGGACCATTAACCTAAACGGTAAATTTATTTCAAATGCAAACTAAATTAATTAAATTGTCGATCTTGTTTCACTTTATTTTTATTTTTTTGGTTTCCACTCCATGCAGTCTCATCCATTGATAGTAAAGAATACTGCAGAAAATAAAATCCAATTGCTCCTGCTGTTTCCGCTTTAAAAATAATTCAAAAGATCTTTCTTTACTTTTCTAACATTTGGGATGCATTTCAATTTACTGCATCTAACATTAAGGAATTGTTACTCCACTGCCTTGAGTGTCAAGATGTCTTTGTATAGATTTAAGTACACTCTATTCTCGCAATTTCATATTAAACTTTTACTCCTTAATTTAGTGTTTTAGTGTGCAATTCACAGAAGAAATAAATATTCAGAGCGATGTTTACAAAACCCCACATTTTCACATTTCTTAATACTTTCTCCATGATTCGGGTTACTTTAAGGTGTATTCATCCACATTATATCAAACTTGGCTTAAAATCAAGTCTATTTTCAAATATTCTACTACACCTCCCACTTGATGGGAAATGGAACACATTAGCTGGATATGACAAGCATGCTTGTTTTTCTTAGCAAACACTGAGACAGCCCCATCTTGTGTGGCACATCATCCATCAGTAAAGCTAAATCATTCTTGCTTTGGTTATGTAGTGCATTTATGACGTAATTATTGTAACATTGGTAGTTTGGCGGAAGTGACCGCGATTTTCTAACAGGGGCACTGAAGTCTCAAGAGTTTTACCTCGAATTTCAGTTTTTCTGGTGATGGGGGAGTTTTTGGCACATTATCAGGAAATAAAATTGCTTGGTATTTCTGACTCAACAAACACTGGCTGTCTGTATTTGCACCCAAATTTGGCTATTTTGGTTTACCCTGTTTGTTTTTGCTACAATCCTATAATTTCTTTCAAGTTTTTTTCCTTCTTCTTTGAACTGCATTCAATTTAGACCTAATGGACTTTCATTTTTTTTAAATTTTATTTTAATGTATCTTTTCCTGAAATTAGAAGTACTAAAATCTAAAATGTTTGACCGTATATTATAAGTTGTCTCGATCTGTGTTTTTCTCTTTTAATGAAAATAGAGAATTGTCAGTATTATATTTTCAAAATCTACATAGTTCTAAGCTATACAACATTTTTTTAAATATCGAAATAAAAAAACTTAAATATATCGAATGCAATATAGGTTAATTTGAAAACATAAAGCAGTCATTGTATTGTGCAAATAATGAAAAGGTTCCTTAGGTCTGCATAATTATGTGATGACGTTTCATTAAGTATTCCAATTATTTAATAACCCACTTTTTTTTCTTTTAATTCTTTAATATAGTGAACGCCACATACAAGCCACAAAGGACAGTCGGTGTTTTCAGAGTCAAACCCGAGCTCTAAATGGTTTTAAAAGTAATGTTAAAACGAGAAGACGATTAAATTTAGCTCGGCTATTATAAATTAGATGACAATTTTGACGTTTTAAAAAACTTAATTAAAACCATTTTATTGAGGTTTGTTTTTACGCTTTAGTAGAGCACTATAACAAAATTGAAATTCTCTACTAAGTTGATCTCTATATTTTCTGCCAATGGAAGCTTATTTTATGGATTTTTAGTCTCTTGTTGCTATTTTTTTCATTTTATTATTCAAGATTTTTTACATTTGATATTTATTCACTACGCTGAATTATATTTTATTTTAGTTAAAAAATATTTGAAACTTTTTTTATTAGTTTATTTTAAATGCTTTTAAAGTTCAACATTTATACTAACACCCTTTTCCCCCGAAAAAATTCAGCAACATGTAAAACGCTTTGAGAACATGTTTTCAAAGTTTTACCTTCAAATTTCAAAACTTTACTTTTAGAGTTAAATTTTATAAATTGTTGCTTATTTTAAAATAATACACGTTTTATTTATCACACAAATTATTTCATGAAGCTATGAAATGTTTAATAAATCTCAATCCATTCATAAATGGCCATTTATAAAACGAACATTTTCTCAAAAACAGATATTTTCCAATATTTTAATGGCTTACATCTGGTTATACGAAACGAACCTTTTAACGTTGTTCAAAAAACAAAAGTTTTGTTTATTTTGAAAAGGACCATTCAGGCGTAGAAAGTTGCAGCCATCATGGCGCCATCTGCAACTTCTTGATATATCATTTCAGGAAACAATGCGTTTTACTTTTCTGGAAGTTAGCTAATAAAATATCTTTTAACAGCACTTCTTAAAATCCATTAACGTTCAGTTGTTTTTGGATATTTCATATTTAGAAAATTTTATTGTTTTCGCTTGATTCGTTTTGTGCGAGTTAACAATTATTGTTGCCATTATTTTTGCCATAATTACAAAGAAATAATAAAAACTATTATCTCGATTCCTGCGTTATCGTTTAGTGACCTACCTTAAAATGAAAGCATTTTCCATCTTCTTCCACGCGCCGTTGGGTTTCTTGTATCCACAGAATGTTTACATTTGTGACTTTTGGCGTCATCCCGGGGGTACAAAAATATTTTTAAATTTACCAAGAAATGCTGCTAAGATTAGATTTTGTACAAACTTAACCAATGAAGATCTCTGAACCGTAGCCTATGGTAAAGATCTGCAGTATTATCCCTGACGGTATATGAAGAACTACAAACTGCTAAAGGAATTTAAAAAATAATGAAGACTATATATAATGTTTATATAGAAATAATTTATACAGATTTTTTTTAAAAATAATTGCAAATGAATTTTCTTTATTGTTGAGATCCAAGAAATAACTAGTCTGAATATTTCTGATTTGCGATAGATACATGTATCAGATAAACGTTTTATTCACTGCAATGTCTATAGTTAAAATTGTAACGCACTTTATGATGTTAAAGTTCGTGTTTAGGGAGATAATAATACGCAAATTAACCCTGTGCAATATTACCAGCACCATCTGGTAAGCAAGTTTTTATCATGGTATGCAGTACTTTGCTAAGGTACAAACATATTTCCTTTTTCAGTATGCACTACAATTATATACATACCCCTGGTTTCTCAAAAACGTTTGGATATTCCGATTTCTTTTTGCGGCCTGTTCTGTATTCATCTTTGGTCGATAAAGCTCTTCTCCATACATTAGGCCAAATTAATGAAGCACAATTTTGCACTTTTTATTTCTATAAAATTGGAATATCGTTGGTGTGTTTTTAAGTTAAATCCAATTTTGATAAATGCTTGTATAATTTTTGAAATGGCCACCGTTTTGACGCAATCGACCATAACTGCTTAATGAATTTTAGTGCATTCTGAGTATACAATTGTAAATGTTTACTTAGTTGCATTTAGTCAGTATTTTGTCATTGGTAACGTTCATCCCGCCATTACTATTTCATAGAGCCAATTTACCAATTGCTGAGATCCTCTAGCGGTAACTTGATGCACTTGTAGTAGCTTACTTTATGACGCTTCATATTGTACGACCCACGGAAAATTGAAAAGAATTAAAGTGAAACGGATGCGCTTTTTTTACTATTGTTGAATTTCCTGTATGTGTGTACGTGGGTGTTAGGAAGATCTATATTATATGTAGATAAAAGTACTACAGCATATGCATGCCAATGCCATTGCACCATCGATGCCACAACATATGCTTCTAGAGCATCTTATTTGAGGTAGAAACAACCTGGTTAGCGAACATGTAGTTTTCTGTGTCAAGTTTCAATATTTGTATACCACATATAGAAATCGTTCGATGACAAAATTTGCCATCGATATCTCGCGCTAACATTTTATTAATAATTAATAAAATGTACACATCTTCACAATGGTGGTTGTTGCGTTGCCACTATTGCGGCGACTTATGCAAACTATATCCATTTTATTGTGTTGAATTTATCTTAAAGTTTAAACGCTATACATATGAATTATTTTCTATTTTGTTAAACCTTAATTTCGTGCCCATAATATTTATTTCCTAACATTCTGTAATTATCCAGACACACAACTTTATTTCCCTGAGAAGGGCTGACAAGGTAAATCCTAAACCCATAAGGCTAAAAATTTCAGAACCAACTCGTGACACAAACGATATACAGTATACTTACTTATTAACTATTTCCCGTCAATGAATATTTGTTTCATCTGCTTTTCAACGCGAGCTTATAAATTCGTTGCACTTTTCCATTAAAATAAAAATATAATAGGTCGATTAGAACCCTGTTTAGACACTTACAGCAACGGTCGAATCTACCTAAAACATTTTCTATGTTATCAAGGCTAGCAAAGAAATACTTTAAAAACTATTTCTATTGAAATTTACCATCACTTGGTCGTTCAATTAAGTTAAAGAGTTTACATAGAAAGCTGGGCCGGTTCAAAAATTATTCCCAAAAATTTACCCATGCATGTTCGCTGCTCTTTTTCCGTCACTTGTCCATCCATGCGAAAATCAAAGCTTACGACAATAAAATCCGTCTAAAACCGAATTATGTGACACTTTGCGACACAAGTGCGTGACATTTTGGCACAATACATCCTGAAACATGCTCAAACACGTGCAATACGAATTTGGCGTGAGCCGCAGCATGCGTTACGAACATTCCACAATTTTGGTAGCGCGAATAAGTCCTGATATTTTTTTTCTTCTGCAATTCACCAAAAATGTTCAAATTCGGCGTAGTCATCGATCGATGCAGTATATGAATCATGATTTGAACACGTTCCCGTTCCAAATTATCCAGGTTGCAGTGGTGCCTAACGACGCTCCAACGTCCTGCTCCGCGTAGGTGTCTGTTTCTGGCTCATCGTGCAGCGATGCACTAACTCCGTTCCGTACTAACTTCTTTAAGAAAAGTTACTTTCAGTAGCTACCAAGTTTTAATGGATTTTTTTAAATCCCTCGTTTTTGCCCCCGGTGCACGCAGCTAGTGGCCCACGAACACGCCTGTCCCAAAAATGGCAACTTGTAACGCGATCCATGCCCACTCTGCGCGTTAGTCCTGTCCTAAATTTAGGCGAATGACTCCGCGCATGCGCGTCCCACTGGTCCAGGCCAGGTTTCGACTCTGAATTTTCCTAGCCCCTCACTATTCTCGTACGATTCCTTCTGCTAATAACGATCTCCAGGCCTGTTGAGTGCATGGTAGGACATTTTGATATTATTATTAATTCGTATAAAAAATGACCACTTTCGATTGTTTTCCCCTTAATTAATGGCACTGTCGATAATTGACACTTGATTAGCGCTTTTTCTTGCATGAGGCTGATTGATAATGAGCTAATAATCGCCACTTATCTAAAAAGTAGCAAACCCCCTTTCGACGTCCTTTCAGAAAGTTTAATGGAACCCAGATGGCTCCTAGGCTTTCTTTTCCTCAATAATCACAATTATGCGGTTGTTGGCGGTGGCCTGCGTTGTCTTTCTTATATTAATCATTGAAAATTATCCAATTTTGGTAAATGTTTTTAGTGGGACGTTTGTACGTCATCTTCGTTATGAAATGAAAATGCACGTACTGGTCGCCATTGAGGCTCGAATTTATTCCTTGAGTTTCTAAGAAATTACCAATCATGAATTTGATTTTCCGGGGGAAAACAGGTTCAATATCCATGTACTCGGGTCGTGATAGTTCGGAAATATTACTGCATTGTTTATACCAGTATATCCATTGATATACTGCATTGATATGATGATTGATGTGATGTACTGCATTGACATTCCATTAGGTTGTCAGAAAACTAACTTTCTTTAAAGACAAAGTAATTATTGCTGGGTAATGGAAACAAAAATACCATATCCCTTTCTGGGTTGATTTAAGAATTTCCTAAATATATTACTCAGCCTGGAGTTAACGAATTTGAATGTGAATGTGATCACGGTAAATGATTGCATTTGCGTTTTTATGAAATGACATTTTACTATAAAACCAAAAATCTGTTATGCAGAATTTTAAAGGAGGCCAATAAAAATAGACTATCCTTATACATATAAATATCGTCGAATTGGCATAAATGCTAAAGTTTGAAATAACATTTTTCTGTGCTTCTACGCGCAGTTTTTTATCACACCTGTAAATCCTTGGCTGATTAATGCCATATTGGTAAAAAACGTTTATTCGATTCAAAGTAACTACAGTATAAACAATGTCAACTGTATTTTTTTAATCATGGTATATTGCATAAACAACGTCTCGTTTGAACCCAGCTGTAGGTGACATGGCAGTTGGTATTGATCTCTTCTTGTTCTTTCCGATACGACTTAATAACAAATGTCCAATCATTTTTTCTACGTATGGTTTTAAAGACACCATACTGCGTCGCTTCAATTGACTCATCTTATTATTAGTTCAATTGTTTATACAAGAGATTTTTAATAGATGATTCTGAAAATGAGTTCTAAATTTTTTTTATATTCTACTATGTGATCATCTGAGATTTTTATGAACTTGCTCAGCATATCAAGGAAAATGGCAGCCATCATTTTAGGAAATAAAATGTTGTGAAATCGATGTGATCCACGAATGTTTTGGCCAGTGAATGTAAAGCTATTTTTTGTATTGATAATTTTAAATACAGTATACTGTATGTATTATGAACTTGCTCAACATGCATGAAGGAAAATGGCCGCCATTATTTTTAGGATTAAAATTTTGTGAAATCGATGTGATCCACGAATGTTTTGGCCAGTGTGCTGTACATAAAGCTATTTTTTCAATTGATAATTTCAAAATCTATTCAATAGGCATTTTTGTATTTTCCTGCTATTAATCTAAAACTAGATACTTCTCTTCCTAACTATACAGCATGCAGTGTTTTTCTAATACTCTGAAGTAGGTCTACTTTCGAAACCTCACTTCTAAATTTATTTCTTCCGTCTTTATTTTCTAAATATAGAATGCGAGTTAAACGCCTAAAAATATGTTACTCTGAATTTGGCTTTAATTTTGTTTCGTTTTTTTTTCTGTATTTCAGTTCAGGGAATGGTTATTCAGTCGCCCACGCCGTAAGTAAACTCTTGTTCACTATAAATCACATTTTACGGTTATACATTATGTAATATAAATATCGTTAACATTAATTAGAAATGCAGAATTTTTAAATAAAAAAAAGGGGCCAGCTGCTTAAGATGCTACTTTAAAATATAAGCATCCTGAGTGACAAACTGGCAAAATTGGATCGAATCCAAATGCGCAAACGTCTGCTCATCTTCTGTCCTAAACTAGTGCAGGAAATTCTTGCAGTTGCTTCCTTTAGTTCCCATCTTCCAGTTATCATTTACTTAGAAATGACTTCTAAAAGTTGTAATTTTAAAAGTGTAAAATGCTGACATTTCATTCAATATTTATAAATATATAGTCCTAAACTAGTTCAGGAAATTCTTGCAATTGCTCCCTTTAGTTCCCATCTTCCAGTTATCATTTACTTAGAAATTTAAGTGCACCATTCTAAAAGATTCTAAAAGTTGTCATTTAAATTTAAAAATATAAAATGCTGACATTCATTCAGTATTTATAAATAGTTTAGGGTGACTCTGCAAAGGATTCTTAGATGTTTAGTGCATCATTGACAACATTTGGAACTGTATACCCAATCCAATTTGACAAGATTACCATAAAAGTTGCATTTAATGACTCTATACCGTATAAATAGAACTTATTTTGTGATGAATTCTTACTTGAAGAAATAATTAACTGATTAGAATGTATTGCATGTGGCTGCACTGTATTACAGCCTAGCATTTCTATGGCCCAGGTAATACCCAAAACAAGAAACCATAAAATTGCATAAAATTGTTTCATTGGAAATTCCTACTTCGATTGATCTTATTGCTCGTGTTTTCCATCAGCGTCCTCACTGTGGTGTTTTCAGTAGTTTTAAAATAAGCTCCCATTCCCAAGGTTTAAGCCAATCTTCATTTCAAAATTGATTTTTAAGTCAATATTGACTTAAGGTTATTTTTATCAAAATGTATCCACGCGTCGAAATAATGGGGTGCTTATGGTAAAATTTGGTTTTAAAAAATACCACCTCTTGATTTCTCTGTTTAATAAGAGTCAGTTCCAGCAAATAAACATTTTTAAAACGAATGGTGATAGACTTCACCCCTTTGCAACCCGGCCAATGAACATTTCCGATCTTAATATAGATTTCGCCTTTCCTTGCTATAGTTGCCAGCGAAGTTTGGCTTATAGTTTTCTTTGTAGAAGTGGCTCTGTTCTTCCCATTTTTTGGCAAAACTCCCATTTCCCTGCTACAGTACAGCGTTAAACGTTCTGCTATTTTTTGTAGTTACTGTAGGAATTGTAAAAATTCAGGAATTTTAAAACGTTGAAACCAATGTGCTTTTATGGAATAAGAAATGAAGTACTGTACGTGCACTTAAATTGGTATTTTCCTGATCACATGACGGGGAATAAAAAATATTCTTTACTTTATCCACAGTACTTAATATCGATGCATTGCAATATTAAATCCTTGGATAGTTTTTGACCCCTCACCGATTCCCACATCCTTTTTTTCATCCTAAAAATGTCTACAAGGAGACGCATTTGCTATTGAAGTATGAATTGCATCATAAAGCATTGGTTTACTGTATATAAAAGCCATATTTTCTCCGAAAAACAGGAAGAAATCAGTGTTGTCAGTTAGATATTATACGATTTGCACCGTTTTAAATGGTTTTGTAAATGAGTAATTTTTGGTTCATTTTTGGTCATGGGTTGATCTAAAAATCAAGAAGGCGTTTGGCAAAATCGCTTAGGCAACATTGCCTCTTTCTCTTTTTTGTTTTTCAAAAAACTATGTTATTGCCAATATGGCAGTCATGGAGGCGAATGGTATTTGCATATAGTAAATGCGTCTCCTTGACTCATTTGGATGAGAAAAAAACAGGATGTGGGAACCAGTGTTGAGAAACTATCTTATATGTTCCATCATTCCATGGTTTTGACGGCCCATATAGTTATATAATTTAAAACAATTTAATATTTTTCGAGAATTATTTTATAAGGCATATTTACATGTATAAGAAAGACTATTTTTCCAAATTATCAGCCTTGATATCCTTAAATTACGGAGAAAATTACATTTTCTTGTTTTACTTAACCAAAAGAAGTCTTGAGATAAACTAATATTATCACGTCCATTATGAAATCCCATTTAATTCTTATTATCATAATTTTCCATTAATAAAATCCGAAAATGAGTAATTTTACATAGTAGCATTGTTGAGCACATCACCATCGATGTCTGGAAATAGATTTCCGAATATTTTACCAAAAACATATGGCAATTTTCACTTTTGCTTCCGATTGAAGAAAACGCTTTTAACTTATTTGAACAAATTCTTTAAGTGGCATGTTATATTGACATTTAAAACACGTTGTCAAATACACATGAGTTGAATGTTCGTGAAACTGAAATGCTTTGCTCAGTTTATTCATTTAAGAAATAGATCATTACTCAATAGATGTCAAAACATTAAACATTCGTCTTTGAAAATTTGGTGATTAATTATAGTTTATTTGCTACAGAAGTTTATAAGATAGTAGAATGATTTTAAATCATTTCATTCTAAAAGTTCAAGTTTGCAGCTGTCCTCGATTCGGGTTCTCTTAATTTCAAAAGTTTTCCCATTTTGTTACATAATAATGCGAGGTGACCAAAAATTACGCTGTTTCCGCAGTTTGTTCCCGTATCTTCTAATTCCGTGTTTGGCACCTGCTTAAAATAGTATCAGGATTGAGCTTGGACTTTTTCCTGTTGTCTGTCTGCAATTGTAAATGTTGATTCTGCACTTAGTTTATTCTTAGAAGTTCTAAATTCTCTCTTCGTCCCCCTGCAGCCTTTAGGATTCCAACCCATTTTATCACTACAGTGTGACCAACTTTACTTCCTCTTATCTTTTGCAATGGGAAAGAAACTATTACATATGTCCTTCTGACCTTTTGCAACGCTACAAGTATTTGAAAGTTTTTGACATTAGTTGTCATGATAACATTACAAAGACCAAGTATGCTAAACGGGTTTCGAATTACATATGCATTATATACCCATTACCCAAAAAGATTTACCAAAAAGCTGTGAATGTAGAATTTAAAAATTTTAAAAGATAATGAATATCTTTTATATCTCTAATGATCATTTTAATATTAAACGTCAATTCTAAAATCCTACTTTTTACACTGTTTTCATGATTTACGAAGGTACAATATTGCTACCTTATAATTTACTTTGAATCAGGTAAAAAGATATTCTGAATAGTTAACAACATCAGTCTATTACTCTTTGATTAGCAAATTTTTGCAATGATAAACTGAATTTCATCATTTGGTCTGAAAAATTAGTCCATTACTTACAGAATGTTCGTGGGGCATTCGGAATGCATTAACTTGAAAAAGAAGTAAATATAATAAAATCGCTTGAGACAGTAAATTAAAGTTTTATGATTTTATAGTAAAAGTTTTTGGAGTTGCAGTAACTGTTATTTTAAGATGTCTGAGTTATTTTATGTAAGAATTACTTCAGGTTACAAATATTTGTTGAACACATTTTTGGATAACTGTAAAATACCAGTAGTGTATTAATTCGTTTATATAATGTTATGCATTAAATTTTCTAAATCATGTGCACCATTGCATGTCCAAATTTGATATTAAATGGTGAATTCACGTGTAAAAGTGCACATCATAGAAAATTCCATGCATAAGCGAAATAAGCGAATTCACTAGTTATTTTACACTTAGCCAAAAAATGTATTAAAAAAACATTTGCAACTTGAAGTAAGTCTTGCATAAAATAACTCAGATACTTTATATACTAGTTACTGTACTACAACTTATAAAATTTCGAATTTACTGCCTTTATTTGCGCTAACCACACTAACCTTCAAGGCCTTTTTTAAAAATATTTTCTGCATGTTCTCAATAGTTATTTTCATGCTTCAAACTTCTCATTAGATTGTACAATATTACAACTTTGACTTTGACCAACACTTCTTTATCTAAAACCTTGGTTACTTCATTGGCACAACTACACCATTTTATTTTAAATGCAAACTATAGAACCTGATCTTTGTGGAGGCTAAGCATTAACTTAAGTACATCTTTAGCTTTATTGACAATAAAATCACCCAAATTCTGCGCATTTCCCCCATCCGTGCCTATTATAACAATACAGCATTCTGTATCAAACGGCGCCTGCTACTTGCATGCGTTTTTGCATGTTGAAATGTAGCCAACATTTGAGGCACGACTGTTTTGCCTGGAACGAAGCCCGGTGTTATTGCCATGTTGTAGTTATAGCCAGAGTTAACAGCGCAAGAAGCTGCTGGAATCCCATTAGTGAGAAGTTTTCCCCTTATTTTTTTAATTCTTCTGCAGAACTTTCTACTTTTTTCACCTTAGCTATTTGGGTTAGTCTATATAAAAGTTTTAAAAAAAATCTCGAGTTGTCAAACTGTACAGGTCAGTTTACAGACAGAAATTTTCTATTAGTAAATTACAAATATACTCCTTATTTATTGTATTAATTCCATTATAAATTTAAAATCATTAAGATGGAACAGGAATTGAAATTTCCAATAAAAACTTGTAGAAAGATCATACTAATTTACACCCATACAGTGAGGGAAAAAAGTATTTCAACGCCCTAAAATGTCGAATAACTTAATAAAGAATTACATTTTTGCAATGAAATATTTACTGAAACAAATGAAAGATAATCCAGACATTTTATGAAAAATTCAGCTTGAAACTATGAACATTAAATAAATTATAAAGAAAAATAGTAAAATGAGTCGGGGAAAAAAGTTATTCAACACTGTGGTTTCTCCCCATTGGGAAATGAGAGAAAGTACAGTGAAGTTCTTTAAATCCTGATTTGTAATTTTAATTCTTTATGAATTGATGGCCTATCACACCCACATGTGTTCTAGCCTTTATGGTATCACGACTAAAATGAAAATTTATATCACCTCTTTATTCCACACACCCTCAAACTCATGACAGAACCACCTTCATGCTAAACTCTATGGAGTAAATTTTTTCTGTTGAAAAGTGGCCGTGGTTTTTTAATAGCTGTGTTATGTGGAATATTTCTGGTCATGTTCTGTGTCAAAACATTCTCTGATTTTATTGCCAGGTGTTTGGAAAACATTTATTAAACCCCTTTTTCTTAAAAATGTTTTTTCTAAGTACATCTCCCCCTTCCATTGATGGGGAGAAAGTACAGTGTTGAATTACTTTTTTCCCACTCCTTTGACCATTTTTCTTTATAATTTATTTAATGTTCATAGTTTCAAGCTGAAATTTTCATAAAGTGTCTGGATTATCTTTTATTTGTTTCAGTAAACATTTCATTGCAAAAATATTATTATTTATTAAGTTATTTGACATTTTTAGGGTGTTTAAAGACTTTTTTCCCCTCACTGTATAAAGATATATTCATTTGCATACTACCATTGTAGAACATTCGTAATTACAGTTCGAAACGGTGAAGTAAAAACAAAAAAAACTAAAATTGCTGCAAGACCCCGAAGTCTCATGGGCTGATGAGGATAGTGCAGATTTTTGTAATTCACGTATATTTGAAGCAGAACTATAAATGATAAAAGGATTAAAGCATCATGAAGCAAGATCTTGATGCAGATTCCATAAACATTCAAATAATCGTTGAAACACTTAGATGTTGCACAAGTATTGTTATTCGAAAAATGGGGTTTTGACTGGGAAAGTGAAAGATTGTTTACAGAAAAACGAGATGGAATAGAGTTTAGAAATTGCATATGAAGCGAATTCTATTCTAAAGAAGGGCACAGACTTAAAATTGGTTTGATGTTCCACAGCGACAGTGTAGATTCGTTTACATAATGATCACTTTCTTATAATAAGATCATTATTATTTTAGATCAGTCAGGATGAAAAGAAGGCTTTCGAATAAAACGCAAATGTGCATCAAGCAGTTTTCCTGCTTCATTATGTTCACTAGCTTATGCAGACATTGAGACTTCTGCTTTCCTAAGATGATAGCATTATTATAAGGGTTATTGTCGAAATGTATACCATGAAAAAGGTCTATTACAATAAACTACGTTAAGTATTTTCTGATTTGTTAAAAGTATATTAGATAACTTTTCCGTGAAACTAAAGAATGCCCAAAAAATTGCTTGAAAGAGTGGTACATCATAATCAATTGTTCAAAGTTCTGAACCAAGCATGAAGCACTTTATTCCAAAAAACTTGTGACCATTTTCTACCATTTTGCTAAAACATACACGTTTCCAAACATCATTCATATATGTTCCAGCAAACCTGTTTATAACTGAATCAAACAATGGCTGTGTTTTTTCATGTTCAGAGATTAGGTATGTATTCGTTCCTAGTTATTTTTTAGCTTTCCTACAAACAAGTTATTTGCAGATGAGCATAGCCCTTTTCTTATTTTCATACAATGGTTTATACCCATAGAAGTCATTGTTTTTGGCACATTGCAAATTGCACTGAAGGTGCTGAGCAATTGTTATCAAACGTTTGCGACAAATTGCACATTCTATTCTATTCTATTCTATTCATTACCCTGCAGTCAGTACATAGTACCATGTGGCAGGGGGGATCATCATAC
>JAQGBX010004102.1:0-15945 GCA_034698745.1 Megaphyllum sjaelandicum | reverse complement strand
CTATGCAGATGACGCATAGGGGATCGTAACAAACGCACTGGCGACGTTTTCCGGGTCGCCACGTGGTCGCTACAGAGCCAATGTTCGGCAAATCAAACCAGATTAGAACGAGATGTGGAATATTTTCACTTGTCTGCATTTCCACTTTAAGCAGTTCTTCGAGTCAATACAGGCAGCCATCGTTAAAGGAACACCAGGCTTAAGGTCGAATCACACGACATATTGGGATTGGCGTTTGCCGTTGTGATTGGGATTGTGATTGACGATTGCCCAATCACATTGCAGTGAACGCTTGGGATTCGATTGTAAACAGAGACACCTTTTTGGGAGGAATTTTGAGTTCAAGGTTAAAACTTAAGTTCAAAAATTTCAGTGGCCTGCCAAAACGAACGTCACGTGAGCGAGTCTTGGCCTCTGATTGGCTGGCATTGCAATTGACGATTAGAAAAATAGCCGAGCGGCTATTTGACAATTGCCAATCGCAATCGTTCTCTGATTGGTCAAGAGGTGGACGCAATCCAAATCACAACGGCAAAGCCAATCACAATATGTCGTGTGATACGGCCTTTAGGGTGCGAGCACAAAGAATGCTTGCTTCCTTTCGACGTGCTTCTTTCAGCTTCTTTTGTGCCTGTTTTCAGCTTTGGGGCGCACAATGAACGCTGATATCAGCGGGATGGTCAGTGTGCTTGGTGGCGCCACTGCAGGCGTTGCACAAGGTGAAACATTCCGCGTAAAACCTTGCACATGCGCATTAGCATCTCATGATGAGCACAGGACACATTTTTACGGTACATAGGCGGCATGCAATCGTTTACATGTGCATGGCTACATTTTTAACCAATAGTGATCTGTGTGCCACTCTGTGTCTTAAAAAATTGCTTTCGGATTTCCAAATAAAGAATGTCGCAAACATTCTTGAAGGCTTATAAGCGCTTCTTGTAAGCTCAGTAGGGCCAGGTTAAGCTTTCTTTGCGTGCGCCCTCATTTAAAGGTGCATGCCATATTCTTATCCCGCTAGTGTACGCCGTGTGGTAAGCGCCTGCAATAAGCGCTCTTTATGATCACACCCATGCAAACAATTTGCATACGTGTTCCGCTTATACCCTTTAGGAAGAGGACATTCTCAAGTAGGGGATAGATAGTATAGATTGAGTCACGGGCACAATGTGGACAGGAGAAGGGAAGGGGTTTCCAAAGCAACATGGAAATTAAGCGCAATATCGCGTAGGTGGGTTATAAATTGCAAAAGTCAGTAAACAGCTAGGGTACCCCCAGTCCTGGAAAACCTGGAAAAGTCAGAGAACTTAAAAGCTCAGGGTCCATTCGCTAACTTTAACATTTTCCCGGTACAAATTTGCATAAGTTTCATTTTTCTCGAGCATAAACTCACAAAATGTTCAACCTTTTCCGAGATCATCTTTGCGACGTTTTCCACGTTTTTCCGGAGGAGAAATTTGCAAAATTCCCAAAAAGATTCTGAGGAAAAATTAGCAAAATTCTCGAGTATAAAAGTTACATTTTCCAAGTACAAAGTTACGAAACTTTAAACATTTTGCAAATACAATTTTTCGTTTTGTTTCAGACGTTCGAATGGAGGAAGGATGGTCCTGATTGACCGAACAAAATGCGGGGGAGTTCAATTTTGGGCAAATTTTGCGGACGTCCTTTTTGAATGGCTCCTTTGCATGCAAACTGACTGGTTCACAGGATGTTGTTGGAATTTATGGCAATGTTTGACAATTCAAAGCAAATAAGTATAGGTTAGAAAAGATTCCTCCCCTTTATTCTCATTCTCATTTCTCAGGATGTTATTTGAAAAGTGGACCATTTTTGGTTTGTTTGCTTTGTTAATTTTTAACGTTGACTTTTACGAGGAAAAACACCAACGCCATGGCCCATGGGAACGTGCCAGCGTCAGTAACCTGGAAATTTTGCCAACGAAGAGAGCTTTCAATCCCCTCCCCCCCCCCAGGAACCTTTAACGTGCAGAGATCTAACGGAATCTATATGGTACCTTGGTTTAAGTTCGCACCGACCTCGTTAAGGGATGTTCATTTTGGCAGTCACACTTTGTGCGCTGTCATCAGTTCAATAACAGTGAATATGTGTAATAATAGGAAGTAAAGTGCTTTTGACATACTGTTAGCCAACTTTTTTAAAAACTTGGATTGAAAATTCTAAATTTGGACAGGCAGGAAGCCTATATTCAAGATACGAACATCCAAGGCATTCAAGAACATTCAGGCAGGTAACCCATATTCAAGATACAAACATTCAAGTTATGAACAGATTTGTTAGAACCAAATTATGTTCGTTAAGCGAGGGCTGCCTGTACCAGCAATTCAACCATCTTTGGAACCGATTTCCTCTTTTTTAGGTGTTGTGTGATTCCTCATTTTTGAATAACAAAACTTTTGTGCCAGTCTTTATCTCGAAATTTGTGTGAGGCAAAAGTAGGTATACACACATGGTGATGTTTGGTTCAGGGCATCAACCTTTGTGATATAACAGCTTAGCAAATCTAACGACACAGTTGAATAGTTAGTGAGGAATACAGAAAACATGTCACAATTCAAAGTGAAATTCCAAATTACATGTGCACATTTATCGCAAGACAACAAACTAATTTCATGAATTTTCTAAAAAAAAAAAACGACAACAAAACATGAGTACATTGCAATACTTTATATTTACAGGAAAATCATGCATGTACAGTATGTCAAACAAGAATATAAATTTGTGATTTACGAAGTGTGAATTTGTTCTGAATGCAGCAGACATATCAAAGGTATCAAAGATAATCAAATAAAATTTGAAAGAAAGTATACTTACATGCAATGCTCGTGTCGTATAGTTTATTTTATTGAACGCGTATAATTTTTCCGACAAAAAAGCACATTTGTTTTCAGAAAAAACGAAAATCAATTTTATCAGTAACATGACAAGAAGAAGGAGAAGATAAAAATATCAGGGAAGTGTTTTTTTTTGTCCATACGAATACTATGAAAGATGTCATAACATGAATTTCAAAAAAAGTTTCAAACAAATTTTCTCTAAAATTATGCAATTTTTCGAAAATGCAATCCCCGGTCCTCCCCATAAAAGAAATACCTATACAAAGATTTATCAATACCTATATAATTTTTCTAAAATAAGGATTCTGTAATTAATCCAAAGTTCGATTTACAAATGATATAAATTATATAAAACACAAATTTCAAAAATAATAAAGATACGCAACAAACCACATTTTCCCGAAATATGGTAGTATAGTGTTTTTGTAATAATATAAATCTTTGCAAACGATATCATTTTCCGAAAGAAAAGGATTGTTATTAAAATCAAGTTCCATGTGATTCTATTTCTCTGATTATATGTAAAAATGTTAAGATTTTCTCAAATTTTCAGAACTATCTATTTTTCGTAAGCAACTTCACGATTTCCACAGTACGATTCTTAAAGCATCTGTCCGAGTATTCCTATTGTTAGTGTTATTCGACGATAATATACAGAACTATAGTTTTTAACTAAATGAAAAATACCTGTACATTACATGTAAGCATTGCAAATCGTACTTTGGTAGTCGTGAAGGCCTTTGAACAAAAATGAATACATTAGTTTGTTCAAAAACACATGCACTTAGTAGATGTTTGAGAAATAAGAGTTTGTCATGAGAAAATAACAGCATTTAATAGTCATTTTTGCCCTTTGAATCGCTGTTTTTGTGCACGTGATTTCATGACTGCCGAAATGCAAATCGCAAATGCGTCCATCTAAGTTACGTATAGTTGACGTCATTTTCTTTGTCTACAAATGACTTCACAAAAACCAAAGTACACCTAGAGACTTGTTAAATATGACTACGGATAGTCGACGTTATTTTGTCTCTATTACATGCTGTGGCAAAAAATGGCTCATCGAGGGTATCACCATTTGAATTTTTTAATTTGCATTTTCTTATTTATGACTGTTTTTGATCCAAGTAATGCATTCTTTTGTACTCGTGACTTCACGTCTGCCAAAAGGCAATCGATCGCCAAAGCTTCCGTCTGAGTACCCTTAAAGACTTTCGGTTGCGCATATAAATATATGCAGTATATCTATATATATATCAAAGTTATTTTCTTTTCTTACACGTGACTGCCAGAGTGCAAATCGCAAAAGATTTCGTGTGTGTACCCTAGATACTTTCGTTAGCATAATATTACGGATAATCGACGTTATATTTTTTCTATTATATTCGTTAAGGGTATGAACAATCAGTGTTGTTTTTTTCTAATTGAATGCAATCTTTTTAACACTTGACTTCACAACTGCTAAAATGGGCAATTCGCAAAACATTTCGTCTGAGCACTCCTAGAGACTTTCGTTAAAAACGGTTATGCATATACTGTAAATTTAAGCAGTATATACATGGATCGACGCCTTTTTTTTGTACACGCGACTGCCAAAGTGCAATTCTCAAAAACTTTGCATGATTACCCCTAGTGACTTAATTTAAATTCCATTACGGATAATCGACGTTATTTTGTTACTATTACATTTTATGGCCAAAACTGTCTAATTAATGGTATGTTGGGTATCATATAAGGTGTGAGCAAAAAGAATGCTTACTTTCGTCGTGCTACTTTCAGCTTCTATCGTGCTTGTTTTCAGCTTCTTGTTTCCCACTTTTAAGGCGCTTAGTCAGTCGCTTAAATCAGTCGGATGGTCAGTGCACTTGCACTCTAAATCAAAGTGTCTCCTTATGAGACATTATACATGTCTTATATCTAAACTTCTGTCTCATTTTCATAAAAAGTCTTTTATTAGTGTCTTTTTAAATCTGAACAAGCCATTTAAAGTGTCTTATTTTCATATGTCTTTTATTAGTGTCTTTTTGAATCGACACAAGCCATTTAAAGTGTCTCATTTCAAAAGAATCTTGTGTTGTGTCTCATTTTGAGACATGTCTTTCATAAACGTATAGGGAAAGTTGAACAGTGTTGTCTGGTAGCACTGGAAATAAGCCTAGATCTTTGTTTTTCACATGCTGGTTGTGGCAGGTGAAATGCTGCTAAAACTGTGTAATAGTGTAAGGAATATTAAGAAATGCATACTTCAGGAGGTCCAAAAATTGGGTAAGTGTAAATGCATACTTTCTTCACCACTGCTTACAGCAAAAATTGTGCTTCTTTAATGGATATTTGCCTTCACATTGCCTAGGCCTACATATCCTATGTTGATCACCCTACAGTGTAAGGGGCTACACGAAATCACAAGAGAATGTGGGAGCTCGGCAATCAATAAAGAATTGAAATAACAACTAGAATCTCAAAAGTAAGTACTTGTTTCAAACTATCATAACAACATAACAGGTTTTAACAACATTTTAACTGGGCATACAACAATAACTTGAACCTCTTTCATTGTATTGATTTTTGTTGTTTTTTATTACAGAATTATACATTATACAAAGTTGCTGGTTTTCATTTAAGTACATTGTATTATAAGTAAATTTGTGTAATTTCTTATAGTTTGTGCAGTATTTTAATTCTCTAATAGTTGTGTAAATTTTCATTTTATAGTACTACTAATAAAGTTAATAAGACACCATTTGGTGTCTTATTTTAAAGCCTTCTTATGTGTCTTTTTTTAAAGAAATAAGCCACTTCCATGTGACTTAAAAGAAAAGTCGCATTTAAGCGTCTTGTAAGTGTGGACAAGAAAAAGACGTGTCTTGTGTCTCGAAAAGAGACACTTCAGTTTAGAGTGTCAATGCCCTACTATATGGCATTTAATTGCTGACTGTAGGGTACTGAGTTGAATTGAATTGAACTTAAATGGAAACAAGTTTCGGGGTATAAATTGCCTCGCGTGTGACTGCCTTAAAATACCAAGCCAACCAACCTTTAAGCTTCAGAATTTAGTCTCCATTAACTTGAAACGTTTACAGTATTGCTGTGTCTAAATCTCCAAAATCATGCATATACATGTATATCAAATTAAGGTATAAAACGGTTAACTTAATACCCAGGTTAAAATGAAATTTGATGACTGAGCTCTATGAATTCTGTCGAATTAAAAATGGTCAAAAAAAGTTGTCAAAACCAGATATTTTAGCGTAATTCGATGGACTTTAAATTCATCTTGGTATGGGGCCGTATATGGTTAACACCAAGAGCATAAATGAACAAATGAGTTTAGTTTTAACCATGGATAATGAATTATAACATATTTTCATTTGGAGTAAATGCTCATATACAGTATATACAATTTAAGTGGAGACTATACTCTTACACAGTATGTGAAATGTTTGCATGAGCATGTGTGAAGAATGTTGTTCAGAACAACCCCAGTATTTTGAGCACGTGACTGTACAGTATAAGTTGGATGTTTATTAAGTGCTGGGAATTTGGTCGTGGAAACAATATCTCACTTATTTATTACTATTACTACCACTTAATGACTGAACAAATTTGATGTATAGAGTAGGCCTATATATATATATATATATATATATATATATATATATATATACAAATAAGATAATGAACATAAATTTCACCTTTGGATCTTTTTTGGGAATGAATCCTGATTAACGTCCATCAACTGAGATAAACCATGCATCTACAGGCAATTCCTTATCTCAATTTCTAATAAAATTCTTTGGTATAAATATTGTTCGGCATGTCGGGGACCTTCCCTTTCCCCAAGCACAGTTTTGAGAAATAATACACAATTGTTCGATTACCAAGCTTAAAAACCATGACATGAATCAGCTGGTACGTTGCTTTTTTGGCTCTATAGGGTGCGAACACAAAGCATGCTTATTGCAGGTGGTTACAACTCGGCGTACACTAGCGCCACCAAGCGGGATAAGAATGCGGCATTCTTTTTAAATGAGAGCGCACACAAAGAAAGCTTAGCCGAGCCAGGCTGAGCTTACAAGAAAGCTTATCCGCTTTTCCGAAAGCAGAGTTTTCTGTTGATCTGTGGCACACAGATCACTATATTGGTCAAAAGTGGTGCCATGCACATGTGTATCGTAAAAACGTGTCCTACGCTTATCATCAGATATGCTAATGCGCACGTGCAAGGTATTACGCGGAATTGGACAAAAATTATAGTCGTAACTATAAATTGCCAACTAATTTTATCCCAAAGAGAAAACCGGTTCAATGGCAAAACCTTTTGAACCAGTTTTCTCTATGGGCAAAAATTAGTTGGCAATTTAGTTGCAACTAATTTTTGCCCAACTCTGGCATACAGTGGCACCATCAAGAACCCTGACCATCTCGCTGATATCAGCGTTCATTGTGCATCCCAAAGCTGGAAACAAGACGCTGAAAACAAGCACGAAAGAAGCACGTCGAAAGTAAGCATTCTTTGCGTTCGCACCAATACCCAAAACCAGACGTGGGGTCACGTAACCAGCATCGTGTTTTTGCAGGTTTCGCAGACTTCGTGGAATATTGCATCGTTTTGTCGAGCAGCGTTCGTACGAGAACACATGTGCCAACGCAATATGTAGAAGGTGCAGTATAGCGCGTTTCCGATGCTGACGCATTCTCGCGCGTTATTCCCACTTCGTGCAATTAATATAATGCAGATGTGTAAATTGGGCAAACATGCTCCGAATGCGAGTATTGGCCGTCATTCGGGGTGTGTGTGTGTGTGTGTATATTTTGCGCAAATCGGGGATGCCTTTCGCTGAACCGATGATGTACGGTATCGATCTTTGGCGTCTTTCTTCGGCTGCTCATAATGCGAGCTAGGCGAGGCGAGATCGAGCGTCTTAAAGATGGCATATCTCTGAAAAACGGCAGGCTCGTCTTTATGGATTATCAAACGTGGAGTTAATTTGAATTGCAAAAGAAAGCTGGAATGGCATACGCAATTTTCCACGGATTCCTCCTGCAGATGGCACGTTCAGATTTGGCGTTTCAGATTTTCTTTTCTCCCCTCTATATATATATTCGCTCTTTTCATCTCTTTTATGCATTTGTATCGCTGGTTAATATCCCCATCTATGTGGAGCTTTGCTCGCGAATGCGGTATTAAATTCGTCTCATCTCATTAACTATTCCTCGCTTTATTCACTGCTTAATACTTAAGTTTCATTTATGAATCATGCGCAGTTATGATTTTTTTGACCTTTTTATCTTCCACCGCGAGAGGGATCGCAGTCATACGTGGCATTAAACGAAATGATTTTTGGGAAACGCTTTTGTGTTAGCGAGATACGGGAATTAGGTGGAATTCTGCGAAAAGCCTCACTTCGCCGCGTTTGTAAACACCGACGTATCTATCGCCATTAAATTTACGGACCCCGCAAATGGGATCTCGAATTATCCCTAGCTCGAGCAAATTTCGACTCCAGATACGAAATTGAAATTAAGCCATTGCGTAATTCAGAGAACTTTTACGAAAGTATTTGTGCGAGCCTGAGCCGGGTGCTTATTTTGTGGAAAAATGCAAATATCTGAATGTAACGCCACAGTTGTAAGCATTGAAATCTATTTATGTATTTAAAAAGAAGAGATGTGGGTGAGATAGGGGGTATATTGCAGGTTGGCTTGGAATTTCTAATGCGAAACGTTTTTGCATGGAGCGCCTTAACAAACAAAAATTGCTGAAGTGGTATGATAGCGATGCAGTCATGTTCCCAATAGAGTTCCCAATATTACCGCTTACTATAGGCTGATCCACGATTTAGTCCTGCCGGTTTTTTTTTTTTTGGATATTTTCGGATTAGATTTCGGGTTAAACAAGACGGCTTCACTCGATCTTTGATCGCTTCATTTCGTTTGCTTCACTCTCGGTAAGTGCAGCCCGGGCTTAACGGCCAGCAGTAGAGACAAAGCACACTACTGCTTCGTGTTTTCGTGCCTTTTGCAATTTGGATTTTCCTGTTATTAAAAAACTTTGCATACGTACGTACTATACAGTATATACGTGTACTTGTACATGCACATGTAGAGTATACAGCCTTGGAAAAAAATATTAGGCAGCCTTGTTTTTGTGGAAAATTTTGAAATGGAATAATTTTAAGCTTTCTTTCGGTATAGGAATTTATTAAACTAATAACCATATGAAATGTTCAAACGATTAACCAGTAACGTTTGACCAATTTCTTTGAAAGTTTACACAATAATCCTAAAACTGCACTTTTGTCAGATCAAAGTGTATGTTAATGGTGACTAAAGTGGACGTGTTTAAATTATTTACAATACACTTGCTTGTTAATTTACTGTTCGACGACAGTCTGATTCTGAAGCTTGTTTATATACACCTTAATCCACAATATTTAAGTGTTCAGAATGGACCCAGTGCCTTCTTTTGTCTTCTAAAGGACTATGTTAAGACAACTACAGCTATTAGATGAAGCAGGAGCACTAAACAGATTAAATCCATACCTGAAAATGGGAAAAAAATGGAAGGCAATTGCGAGAGAAGACCTTTTGCATAAAATTACCATTTCCGCTGGAATTTATTAGCAAGCCCTTCAACAAATTTGAGCTGAAAGCATTTTTAAAAATTGTGTAACTAAAATATTTTTCACATTGAAATTCACAAACTTTAGATTGCATCAATAACATCAATATACACACTATAAATTATTAAAAATCATTTTAAATTACAATATTCCTTTCTTTCTGAAAAACTTTATTTTTCAACCTTATAATATCTATCTAAAATAGGATTATTCGGACCAAATGTAACTGCTCCATGTGCCCTATGTTTCGGAAACTTTCCCACCTGGACTCACCTATACTGTTCGATTGCACGACATTAACATTAAATCAATAATGCTAACATTACTTACTAACCTTATTTATGACAACTTCGTGGCATCATTTCTTTATAATATTCAGGAATCTCACATGTGACTGCTCTACAGACTAGCCATGTGTTAAAGCAAACACTCAAATGAAATTCATGTAACAAACACATAGGAAAAAATGTCAGAAGGGGCTGAGACCCCTTAGTGCAATAGGCTACTCTTCTTCTTATGGCGCATTCAGATGGTCAATCAGGTGTAGTGTAGTTTTCTTACTAGTGCAAACTTACTGCGTGATTTTTTTCTGCGTCGTGCGACCTAATGACGTTTCCAGTGCATTCTGCCAGGTGTTGCGATTCGAACACGCGAGTGCAAGCGCGTGCAAATCGTCAGCACAATATTCGAACGTTAAAAAAACCGTTCAAATTCAAAAAGAACAGCAGACGGAATGTTCTTAATTTGAAAAACAGCACGTGAAATCTATTCCGCCATTTTGAACGCACCGCTACACTGGCTCTCTCGACGGTGTATCAGTGTACACTAAGTGCACACCCAGTGCAGCTATTCGAATACGGGGAGAAGAGTGCACCGACCGCCACTGAGTATGCACCAGCCTGAGTCAAATAGGAGTGCAAAATCGATACACCTAGTGTACACTCGTGCACACCAGATTGACCATCCGAATGCGTTATTACATTACTCACAGGGAGTCAGATTGACTATGATGTTTTAATTGTACATTTTGGGATTGTGAGTTTTTCCTTTTTATAACCTAGTTATGTTTTATTTATATAATTTTTGCATTGATTTAAGGATAATTCCTAAGAAAGCTATCGAGCCGAAACTTTGAGCAAATAAACGTATATTGGTAAGGAAAGAAGTTTCGTTTTTATATCTAAGCTAGAAAGCCGTCTATTTCGAAATATTCCACAACAACATGGATGCATGCATAACAATTTTGTCCAAGGCTGTATTTTTAAACTTTAATTACCATCAAATATTCCTTCTCCGAGAATTTTCTAATTACAAAATAGTTAACGGTTCAGTTTTGAGTTTTCTAAGGATTGCCTCGCAAGAGATCTAAAAACGTATTCCCAACCTTTTTTCTACCCTAGTCTTTAATTAAAATGGTTCACCTCTGGAATGGATAAGATATATAAAAAATTTAAATTCAACATTCTGATGATTTGCAGGGTTTCAAATGATTTGAAATGTATAACTTATTTTCAAAATCTAAAAAAATTACCAGTTGCGTGTATCATTTTCTATCCCTGCAAGCGATCAATTTTCCAGACAAATTGCTTTCTTTACCCAAGTAGGTTTCTTGGTTTGATATCCTCGCATTGCCTAGTAACCGTAATCTTTTGGATGATTTAAGAAATCGAATAAATTTTTTTAGGTTTGCAAAAACTTATTTTTACAGGGTTTCTCAGCAACTATCAAAACTTTTAATCATTCGGGACTTCCAGTCATCCCTAAACCATGCATGATACTTAACGTAAACCATGTATGTGGCATTTGAATTGCTATTTACCTAAGATGAAAGATGTATATCTTAATCAAATGCATCTTGGTGACTTTTTCTTAACTTTAGCCATGCGAATTGGCATTTTTATCGGCATGGCAATAGACAATTTGTTCATTTGTCATATCTTCTAGTTTACAGTAAACTGTTCAAATATGTTTTAAAACATCTGTTGCTACAAATATGCAATTATTCAACAAATAGTGCTTTTTTATTACTTTTATGTGCCTTCAAAAAGCAATCGAAAATTAATTTTGTTCGCTATGTTCGTATAGAATGTTGCTAGCTTCGATCAGTATAGAAACGTAAAGAATTATATACGGCTATCCTCTTTTTGTAGTTCTACAGTTTTTTCTAAGTAACGGCTTCTTCACACTTTTCCGCACTCTGCTTTCGCATTTGTGTTCAGCCTTTGCTGTACTTATTAATATTTTAGATCCTAGTATACTTTTTACAGCTTTTGACATTTTGGGTGCGCAACATAAGCACGTGAATGGCAACATAGAAAAAATGTAAGCATGGGATAAACGTGTTGGGACTTCCTTGTCTATTTATATCTTCTGGTTTAGAGAGGCTGTTTTTCTATGAAACTTTAAATGACCAATGTTTTTTTGGTGTTTTTTGTGGTCGGACATCCTTTCTTTTCATCTATCCTGTATGTCAAGAATAACCAGCGTAGGATGGTACATTTGTGATGGAAGATAAGCGGGCTAGTTTAAAGGAAACGTTATTCTAAAATAATTTCAATGTATTAGTTGTATTAGCAATGTTTTTCATCCACGATAATTACTGTATATAACATTTGTTTCATTTTCAGATTTATATTACATTTCCAATACGATATTTGGCTCCCCTCGCGTTTCTGTTCATTCGATTCACGATTTACATTTGGGTCTAAATGGGTTTTGATAGTTTCATATCAGCCTACAGTGTACAATATTCATATTGTATATGAATATGCAGAATATGCATTAATTAACCCCTATACTGCACTTTCATGGCTCGTAGAGATACTGAAAATGAGCGTCGTGTTATAATGTGAAATTGGTAAAATGAAAATTACATCCACATTTGCGCATTTGTGGTTCGAAATTAATTACTAGGCTGGAATAATAACTTGTTTCAACGTTTATTAGGTTAGTTTTCTATCCTGTTCACCAGAATTATTGTGGCAGGGATGTTAACCCTGTTGCGAACACATTTCTTTGAAATTACATCTAACTCGTATAATTTGCAATTAACTTAGCCTAGTTTTATCCTCAATGAAATGAAGTTACACGCATTCACTATTAAGTACAATAGTTATTAACGTGTTTATTGGAGCGTAAAGTTAAGCATGAAATTGGACTTTTTAATAACGTGTATCAACAAATTCCATGTGCTGTTTTTGATCCTGCTTTAAGTATCGAATCTAGATGTGTATTGTCAAAAATTATTTGTACGTAATGGAATAATTGTTATTAAAACATATTTAATAAGGTTGTCAAGTCAAATAAAATCAAAAGAGTTCTCTGCATCGCCAGTTTCACGAGACTTAAATGTTCCTCAACTAACATTATTTTATAGAATGCAAAATAATGAAGTAATACTGGTTACAACTATTTGTATCCATTCATTATTAAGAAGTGTTTACACGTATTCACTTTCTACTTGGTCACTTAATTCTCTATAAACGTGTTATTTTTTTCACCCTAAATGAATGCAGAAATATCCACTTTTCTCACATTTGTTCTTTAGAAATTTAAGACTGCAGATACTAGGAATGCAGCAGTTTTTGTTTGTTTTGAGAACACTGGCAACAATTCCATTACGACGTGGGCTGCTCATGACGTGAACCTATCCTGAAAAATAGAATCCAATGACAAAATGCCTTTGACATTTTTAAAACTATTCGAAATCTAAATTACTGCATTTGAGAAAATGTGAGTGAAACTTTTTTTTAAATTGTTACGACTAAGAACATTCCCTAACTCCATTAGCAGAATAGAGATACTATTTGACGAATGAAATGTAGGACAATTTCAGTCAAGAATATGCTCTTAATCTGTATGTACATACAATGTATAACGCATTTTTATTATTACGTTTCTGCAACGTTTCTCAAATCATGCGTTTCGTTTATTAAATTAGTATTTAGCAGTCACATGTCTGAACACCATCTTACGTATGTCGTTCACGTGTCTCTCGGTGTCCCATTTCAAATAGGCATTTATTTAACCCTAGAAGATCCAAGATATTTTCAAACGTTACCCAACATGGGTCTGAAAAAATCCGATTTTGTAAAGTATGCTAAAAATAGGAAATTTTTTAAACACGAACAATCACATACAATGTATTATCACAATTAGAATATGAAATTCAAAATAGGACAAGAAGCACCAAGATGGGTCTTCAGAGACCCCCTGGATTCCGAACTTAGTTTCGCTTTTAGACCACAAATTTTCGCATTTCTAACAAATTTCCACATTTCTTTTGGGATGTTCATTGCGAGTAAATTTTATGCATATTTTGCATATTTGTTGCGTATTTCTATCCATTGTTGCCTTACAATATCATATTTAAACAAACTTTTTTCAAAAAAATCCTTACAGAAATAAAATTGCGAGTATGTTTAAAAAAAAAAACGAACCACGGGTCTCTCGAGGCCCATGTTGGGTGTTCTACGATTAAAAGAAACGACACGAGTGTCATCACCTTTACATGCACACGTACTAAAATCACGCAAAAATTCGTGTTTCGTTGGTATTTCTCGAGGAAGCACTTTCAAGACACGTCAAAAACACGTTATTTACAGAAGGTTGACGCGCTTCCAGAAAACGTGTCATCGACACGTCACGCCTGAAGTTCCCACGAAACATGTCCACTTTACATCATATTTTTTCCGCGTGCTGGACAAAGCCCCCCATCCCAAATTTTCCTCGACGGAAATGGATGGTCGATCCTTCTGGGCCTCTGGGCCACGGGCAAGAACGAGGGAAGGAGAAGAGGAGTTCCGCTTACCTTTCTGACCCGTGGACGACGACACTATCCAGCTACTCCAGAGGAGGAGCAGAGCGACTCCGGCGACATTGAGGACTGTACAAAAAGCGCTCGTTGGCATTCTGCCGCGCATTTAGCTAGCGACGACGGTGCGGCGTTGCAGCCATTGAGCGACGAATCCGGCGCGACGGCGTTTTTCGTGGCGACGGAAGCGAGCATCGTCATCGTCGCGTTGCGCCATCCTTGCGTCGGGCACGGCACTCGGCTACCATTGCCGCGGCGGTGGTGGACGCCTGGCGACGCCGCGTCTGGGGCGCGCCTCCACGGGCCACCAACGTCGCGCGAAGCACAACACCGAGCGGGACACCCCCATGAGACGGACGCAGGGGCTGATGGCTCTTCTCTTCAGGGCGCTCCGGCAACCGTCGCGGATCGTCGCCTCCCCAACATGGTGTTCCACCGACGGCGTCTTCTTCGTCTGTCCTCGCCTCCGCCGCAACGCCAGCCGCCCAGCTTCCGGCGCATGCGCGCTCCGCCGCCGATGGATTATTGGGCGACCGAAAAGTGCAGCGCGGATTTGGGTGAATGGACGCTAGCTCTTATAGACGGTTCCAGAGAAGCTGTTGCGCCGACTCCGCCATGTTTATTCGCCGCGGCGCAATGGCGTGCGCGCAAACGAGCAGCACGTCATGCGGAAGCCTTCCTTTCCACTCCCCCGAACGGAGGGGATCCGGGGGATTCCGACCAACTCCATTAAATTCGAGCTCTGTTTCTTCTGCGGAGCACGATGCTTGGCGAGACCGTGGATCCCACGGATGCGCGGCCCTTTTCGACGGATCCGCGCTAGCGTCGGCGCGGGCCGTGGCTGCTCCGCCTTTCCACGGCCACGCTACGAATCTCTGGGAGTGGAGTGCGCTGCTTTAAATCCCCTACCACCCTCTTGTTCTTCCGTCCCAATTTAAATTCCGATCTAGCCCCTTTGGGGGTGGTCTGGAATTGTGGCACGTGTACTAGATTCGATGGCTGTATGACATGCGCTATCAATCTGCAACTAAACAAATGTCATCAGCTTTGGAACAGTTTGCAATCGGTTAAAAAACCTTATTTTTCCCTAATGAAAAATCATCTGGGAACAAACCGACGTCCCTGGTCGAAGGATTGGTAGAAAACAGTACAAAATTATACTGATATTAACCGATATCAGTATATACAGCTCTTATTGATGTTAGTATAGCTCATACTAATGTTGGTACTGTTTTAACAACTACAATTTTTAAGACACTTCTAAGAACTAAATCTGGATAACGGGATGGACCCATAGTTGGTAGGTTGCAGGATCGAATCCAGTAAGTTCGAAGAAAAGTTTCGAAATTTAGAGAGTCCATACATGTTATTTGCAGATAGGATTCGATCATTAAAAGTCTACAGACTATTAATTAATTTAATTAATTTGATATTTCAGCCACACTGATATTTCAGCCGCACTGATACTAGTATACGCTCTACTGATCAGTATGATAAGTAGATCATACTGATTGGTAGTTCCAAATATAAGTACATGTTTAATAATATCAGTATAGAAAAGTATACTGATCAAAATGATCTACTTTACTTATCATACTGATCAGTAGTTCCAAATATAAGTACAGTAGAGCTTACTAATATCAGTATAGAA
>JAQGBX010004101.1:0-15947 GCA_034698745.1 Megaphyllum sjaelandicum | reverse complement strand
TTAAATTGTATGATGATCCCCCTGCCACATGGTACTATGTACTGACTGCAGGGTAATGAATAGAATAGAATAGAATACTTTGTTGCTCTCTGTAGCTGCAGTTTTCAACAGTTATGCCATAGGTGTCTGTAGATTTGCCATGGCATTTTGGGATATGTTCAAAACAATTGAGGAATATAAACCCAGCCAGGAATTTTATTTGAATTTGTTTCATAATTTTCATAAAAAGTCCAATAGGTTTTAATGCAAAAAGTTTTATTTGTCTCAATAAGCATCTGTAAGGGCCCCTCTACATTAGCTAATAAACAATCTGATCCAGATTTTATTTTGGTAAGTATAGTATTGATTTTCCCCGTTCCTTTTAACAATAATCTGGAATCCGAAAAATACAATATATGTAAGTGTTTACATAGAATTTTCAAAAAAATCCTTGTTTTGATCAACCTCCTAAAGTATTTGACCACCTTTCATCACTATTAATTGTACCAGATAAAATCGAAGTTGCATTGAATATGCACGTCTGTGTTATCGTATTGTTTGCCATTAATAATAGTAATATTTCAGCACTATGCTGCAAGACAAGGAGAATCTGAAACTGTCAAGCTTTTGCTATCAAGAGGGGCTAATGTTAATGTAGCAACAAGAGCGGGAGGACTGACTCCTCTACATCGGTCTGCACATCAAGGACATACATGTATTGTCAAGACTCTTCTGGATAAGGGAGCCAATGCAGAATTGCGTGATGCAGATGGAAAAACTGCATTGCATAAGGTGAAATAAAGCTGATTATTTTGTTCATGAAATCGACTAAATTTAAATGTGGATCTTAATAATCTTTGTGGAATTTATTTTGCAGGCTGCAGAAATGAATCAAGTTGAAACATGCAAATTACTTCTTGCTCATTGTCCAATTCTTAAGATCACAACTGACAACAGAGGAAATAAGCCAGTTGATCTAACGCATAATAAATTCCTAAGACGAATATTAAGTGATGACTAATAAAAATCATTTCAACACGAGAAACGTTTGAGGATTTTTTTTTTTAAATCAACCCAACAAATTGCAATCTACAAATTCAATCAGTGGAAAAAAAATGATTTCAAAGTTGTGATAAGAAAAGATTAGGTTCAAATGACAGCAAAAGGAAGGATGAAATCAAAATCACAACAACACGTGAAGAAATAGGTAAAAAGAATCATAGTTTAGCGCGACAGTCATAAGGACGGTGGCCAAATACAAAAGATGCAATTTACTATAATGAACATGTTAATTATAAATCGCCAAGTCCATTGCTAAATGAATTCATTTGAATAGCTCTTTGCGATACTTGAACGTGACAAAAGAGCAACCAGAGGTGGACATGAACATTTAATGTGATTTTGATGAAATTGATGAGAATATGGCAAACTGATAATGAATAAGTTTCAAATAACATATAAAATTTGATTTAACCCTTTCATGCCAGAGTTAACTTAGAAAATAAAATTGAAATCATTAGGCTGGAAAGGGCAAACATTCACTGGGAGTGGCATTACTATTTCTCAGTATTCATTTCATGAAAGTAAGCATTAATAATGATACATATGTGTCAAAAAACTATTGGTGATTTCAACCATACAGGCACTGCCTGGCCATCATGAAAGTCATTGTGGAATACAACACTGCTTCTTCTGTTATTTCCATGATTGGAATCATCAATTGATTAAATTTATTTCAGTTGACTAATATGATAGAAAAAAGCGTCTGTTGCTCCGTTCCAAAGTTTACCTTCAAAAAATGATTTGACCAATTTCTTTTAACTGAACCATTGAGATTCTTTAATATTTCATGCATTTTCAATCAATTTGATCATACATCTCAACAGTTCAGCCATTCTATAAGAGAATTCAAATAAGATTACATGTGCATCATTAAATGTAAGGTGATGAGGTTTAACAGTGGCCATATTGATTGAAAGCAAAGGAATTACTTTCATAAGTTTATCAACTGACTAGTTAGGACAAGACATTTCACATAAATGCAGAGGAAATATTAGCTATCCATTTATATGGAATAAAAAATGCCTTGAATTGAAATACTTTTTATATGGTTGTTTGATTCTGATCAACAATTCCTTGTGGTTTCAACTATTTAACAACAGCAACGTCAGACTTGTGCACGGTAAAATTCCCCAGCAAATGTGCATCTCAAATGCACAATTAAATCCTAGTCATAACTAATGTAAGACATAATCGTTTATATAAATATGAAAAGTGAATTAATACTCTTTTTTTATGATTTGTACAATGTGTTTGACAGAATTATCATACGCATTTATGCACGAGAATATTCTCGCGTAGTTTTAAATGATACATGGTGGGGAAATAGGAATTAGGAACATGCGAGTCGTCTAAAAGCAAGCTACTCTCAAGATTAAGGTGAAATTGCGAAAGAAAAACCGCCAGTTTCATAAAGTTCTTTTTCAAAAATGAAATAAAGCATTTCAAATGCATTAAATAGTATTTGGCACATTTTTGTAAACAATTAGTAAACTAGCATGTACTACAGTAGAATCAACACAATGTCATAATGCAAACAAGTACAAAACGGTGCTTGATAAAAGTGGGCTACCACCTGTATCGTAATCTGGGAACATTTTGCTTCAATTGAAGTAATAGGAGATACTTAATTTGGTAGCAGAAATTTTTAAACATGGTCACCATAGTAGAATAATTATATTGAATTGCTAAAAATGCACACATGCATCTTTGCAAAACTAATAGATTCTTAAAAGAATTGCAAAATAAATTCCATTTTGTGCCAATTAAGCTAGGTCGGAAAATTGTCATTCCAATTCCATTTGAAATTTGTGCTGATATAATAGCAAAATGTAGGAAAATATACCAAAAATAATGTTCCCAAAAATTGAAAAATAAGGCTACATAACATTGATTTCTAATATTTACATTTTTTAGGACCATCAGTTTGGTACATTTACAAAGCGGCATGCATATCACCAATTTCATATCTTATTAGAAGTCAACAGTGTTGTACTAATTTGTTATTGATATGAGCCAGTTAATAACAATTTTCAAAATACAAAAATGTCTTGTTTGACAATTAATGGCAATTGTAAATTTTGCAGTTGTTGGTAAAATGGCATTGGAAAACTAATATATTCGAACAAACGAAAAACATTTTTTTTTAAAACAGAGGCCTACATATTTAGGTAATAATGTAATAATGCATATAATGCAATAATGCATCCTTAAAACACAATACGAGCTCGTGATCAAATGTTCCTAGAAAAACACCAACTTCACTGTGGTAAGGACGTTTACTAAAGATTTTGTTTGAACAAATTATTAACTCGAAAAAAAAAAAGCAAAACGCTTTCAACGAAACAACTAAGGAACTTCTAAGCCAAGGCATTTTCAGAAATGCTTCCAATTTAAATTTGGTAAGAACGTATCCTTAATTTATACTTAATAATAACTTGGCAAGTAGGCCTATCATAAGCAGAGTATGAATTGGAAAATGATAGAGTAGTATAAGAAATTTGTTAAAATGAAATGTCACTAATTCTACGACCATCATAAAAATACGTGATCCAAACAAAGAAAAATGATTAGAAACAAGTAACCTGGGATATCGCTAAGCAAATTAAGGTTGGGAATAAAAGTATTTAAGAATAGCCAAGAGTGCACATGATATAATAAGTCTTTTCAGCATGTACATTCTCGACTTTTGAGCAGTGCCTTTGGCAAAAATTCTTGGGAAGAAGAAAGTGGTAGATTGAAGAAGTGGCGTTATGCAATTGATTGAGGAAGAAGTCGGCATTATCCTAAATTTGTGCAGCTCCTTTGCTGAAGCAATGATGATGGCGGTGGCATTGATGGGAAATCAGTGGAACTGAATTGGAAATCGCCAAATTCACACAAATTCTGAAAGCGATTTAAAACTGCCAGCAGATTATTTCGTTTTAAATTCCATAGACATATCAACCGACCTTTTCACAAAAAATAGAAAAAAAAACAATTTGCACGTTATTGTGCATTTCCAAAGCAAGATATATATACTGTATATATATATATATTTTTTTTTCTGTTTGCTTATTTACCGATGCATAGTTTTTTTAAAAAACACAATAGTTTTTATTGTAAATCTTATTGGCATTCAGCCTGGTTTTCACCGCAGACCATTTTTTTATATTTTTTTGGCATCGAAGCAATTGAAAGATGGCACAGAGCACCTTTTCATATATTAAATTAATTATCCCCTGGTTTAATAATTAAACGACGAGGCACTGCTAATTATTTCTACACTCAATAAACCCAGGAAACCGGCACCCATTGCGGCATACTATTGATTTTTTCCATTGAAGTTTCCAATTTGCGAATTGTTTCTTCTATGTCGTTATTCACGATTGTGAAATCAAAAAAGTGACTATATGCCTGTCGTAGGAGCTCGCTTTCTTTTGCTAACCTTTCCAGGCTTCCGTCATACTGGCAAGAAATAGAAAACGAGAGAAAAGAAAGCAATGATTAGAAAGAGATAACATTTGCAATTATATATCTGGCTCTAAGAGATCTAGTCAAAACACATTAAACTTGCAAAAAAGTCACTAGAAGGATCTGTGCCCAAACGTTTTGGTCCCGAGACTAATATCTACCCTACATGCCAATGCAAAAATTGGCATGTAAAGATACCAAATATCGTGGATGCGCAATAAGAAAATCCAACATTCTAGTTTCAAATAAATTTCTCCAGTTATAAAATTTCCAAAGGCAAGTTTGTGAACAGATCTTCCAGGTAGCTTTATTTGAACAAGAACTATTCAAAAACAATAGAAAGAAGGAGAAAATAATGAATCCATTTGAATTAGTTTTTTGAATACTTAGTAATTCTAATTTCAAACCAAAGGCGAAAAAATTAAAAAAACTCAGAAAACTAAGTTAAAATAGGACTTAGTCCAATAGGACTTAGGCAAGGTATATTTCCAATATTTCGTTCAAGATTCAGACATAAGAGCATATTAATCTCAAGAAAAACTTGAATATGAAAATTGAACTGGCAATACCTTTGAACTTACATCATTGAGTGTTGTAAGCGTAGGTGCGGCAATGAATATTACATAAGGTGCAAAATCTGCTGTCCTGAGGATTTTTAATGCCTGCGGTTCCACGTCCAAAATGGCCATTTTCCCATCTTGATGAATTTTCCGAATGGTATCCAATTTGGTGCCATACATGGCGTCTTCATGAGTGCCATATTCGAGGTACTCGTTTGCCGCAATATCCGACATCATTTCATCGTGGGACACAAAATAATAGTTTTTCCCATTTTCTTCATCAGGTTTTGGAGATCGTGTGGTGTCTAAATTTGGTGAGAGATGAGAAGAGGGAGAAAAACGAAATGGAGAAATGAGCGCACGAGATATAAAAAAAATTAGAAGAAAGCAGTAAGTAGCATGATAGCAGCAGAAACAAAACTCCGATGTCAGCAAGTTTCATTTCTACGGACTTAGTCGGCACATTTGATGGAGTTTTAATGACTGCATTGGAATGTGGCCAACTATGGAGCCGCAATGCAATCGAGCAACTAAGAAGGAAGAGCAAAACGCTTTCAAGATTCAAGAAAAAAAAATACATTTAAAACTACTCACGTGGAATAGGATAGGCATACTTGTCCGGGTGATTGGCAATCAACGTGTTTTTAATGTGGCGCCTTCCAACGCCGTGAGCGCCTGATCAAACCATAAAACAAAAATCAATCAGTGAATCGTGAATTTGCAGTTTTTTGCTCAAAGAAGTTAAATACGTTTCTTGTCTAGAATTAACTTAATGCGATCCAGCATTGTATTAGAGTATCTGATAAAATGTTTTTGGCAGAAATTTAAGACTACTTTTTCGATATTTCATTACATTTCAAAATAAGAATGTACAGCTACTGAGTGAGTGAAAAAATCTAAGGCGATTTACAACGCCAAACTCACAATGCAAAAAATTGTAATAAGAAAGTTAATTAAGTTTCAGGAAGGATGATAAAACGCCTTAAAATAAACGGGATGCTGTCAAGCGAAATTAAACTGTACTTTATAATTTTAAAAGTTGTGAGTATGGGGTCTTAAATCGCTCTGAACTACAACAGTTAAATGAGTCTTCCCCGAATGAAATTTTATTAATTAAAATTTGTTTATATTGCAACTGCATTTAATAATCGCAGCTAAAATGCAGGTAGTTGTAAGAAGTTACATTATTCTGTATTGAACTAAAAAGTGATATAATTTACTGCAAAACTGCGGAAAAAATAAATTGAAAAACAAGCTGTTTTACATTTGGCTTTGTCACCAAAATAAAAAATAAACAACTTCAAAGTTATTCATTTAAAAGTTGGCAAAATGCAGTTATTAAGGACTATTTTCTAATTACACGTAGTCGTGCCCAACCTAACATATTACATGCTAAGATGAGCAGTTCTTTTATTGCTAAAACGGTAGATGAATTGGAACAACTTACCCAATAGCACCAACGTTTTTCGAGTAAAAGATGGCAGTTTAACAACCTCCTCGTAGGTGACTAAATCCAGTTGATCAAAAATGGCGTTATGTTTGGCTAAATATTTGTCACGATTACGTTTCTTTTTACGACCAAAAATTGAGCAATTCACTGATGTGAGACAATAAAAACATTTCAAAGAATAAGTGCGCTGTGCTTCCGAAAGAAATAAAATTCCAAAGAAAAAAAAACCAACGAAATATTAATAATATCTAGAAGGGAAAAAGGCGACAGAATGGAGGATAATTTATGAGGCTCATGGTGGCAATACTAAAACCAGTTAGAATCTTTCGACATAAAAAATGTCGCCTTGTCTTTTAAAAGAAATCTTCCAAACACTTTAATTTGGAAGAGCATCAGCCAATGATGTTTTCATCTTTTTTTTTGGATTCATGGACAAAATACTCTCTCATGATGACTTAACTATAATCAAAGCTAGATTATCGAGAACTTTTATTCCATTGAAGACTGATTCAAATCTAAAATAGTGGGTGCAAATGTTACTCAGACAAGGTAAAGATACAAAAACAACAAAATGATTTTGCGGTCATGTTAAAATCCAAGCAGCACAACTGAATTATCAGCAGAATTTACAGTCAAACTCAAATTCACTTACATTGACATCGCCTTGTTCCCTACATGTATAACAAAGTCAAATTACAATGACATTGGCAAAAATAAACCATGCAAATATTTTGCAGCATGCCAGTGTATGAAGGCATCGTGAGTTGATATGTTGAACATTACCTTGTTCGTGCTTTGCTTTTTCCATGGCATGACAGGCCGTCCTCCATTCCTGCAGTTCGGGGGATGGTATGAGACCCGCCGGACCACTGCCCCCATCCTTGCAAGCTTGCCACCAATTGTGATCGTCTTTGCTAATGACTTGGAGGATGTCGCCTGTCTTGAAGGTGATGCCAGCTTGTGTGCAGGGAATCAAATCGTCGTTAGCGGGATCATACTCAAATTGTGCGCGTACGAATATCTGATCACGGAAAGGAAAAAAAAACAACTTGTTAACAACCATGATCGAAGAAGTCGACTTGCTTTAATTATATCGGAAGCCGAATTAAAAACAGATTAGATTGTTCTTGAGCGACTAATATCTAATCGATCGAGGAGGGAGTGATCTTAGCTCTGCCATAATACTGCGCGAGGCAAACCATTACCAAAAAATTAACTATCTAAAACGCACTAAATCTACCTTTATTGCTCGACTGCAGAGCAACTCGTATTGTCTAATTACACGTTATAAGTCTCGTTAATTAACGTTCAATGAAAGAAAGCTCCATGCTGGGGAATCTATGATCCTCTTAAACTATAGGCTCAAACTACGTACGACTACCAATCTAATAAGATAACACAGGGACAAAAAACAATTCCTTGATACTGAAGATTTGAGGTTCTAATTTGAATATCTAAGGGAATTTGAAAAAAGCTTCAAACTTTTAGCATGAAAAATAAGAAAGGAGTTAGTTTGCTTCCGTTTAGCTTGTAAATATAACCATTTTACAGGGCTCCTCCAGAAATTTCATTTTCAACTTCCCTGAGTTTTTCAGGTTTTAAAAAAATTACCCTGACCCAATGACAATGTTAAAAATTGACATATTTTGCAAAATCGACGCAGGAAAGTTTTTGCAAAATTTGACAAATGACAATTTTGAAAATTAACATAGAAAAATTTAAAAAATTCAAAAAAATTTGCATGAAAACATTTTGCAAATTTGATAATTTTGTTCTCGGAAAATGTTGAAAGTTTTGCAAATTTGTACTCGAAAAAAGTTGAAAATGTGGAAAATTTGAATTCGGAAAACGCGAAGAATTTTGAAAATTGTACTCGGAGATCGTGGGAAATTTTGTAAATTTGTACTCGAAAAATGGGCCCTTAGCTAACCATGTTGAAACATTAATTTTGGATCGCAACAACATGACTACACTTTGCAGACCTGGGGGTACCCTGCTTTTAATTTGGTGGTCAATATTTGAAAGCTATGCCCTAATGTGAAGATAAATCCAGTTAACTGCTAGTAGTTTTCTATTTGCTAAAGTCTACCATAATTGAAGTCATATAAGTTGCCAAAATGTTAAAAAAATGCGAACAAAATCTGATGCACATTTACTTCTTCTTCATTTAATTAGGTTATCGTAAGGAAGGATCATTTCATTATTTACCTTTATTTTATTCCATTTAAATAATTTCATTCGAAAAGATCATGTGAAGAATCATTAAAGAAGTCATAAAAGTCAAAAAACGCAAAAAAAAAAAAATGCAAATAAAATAATGAGTGCACATTTACGAGCAGGGAACGGATATTCAAAAGAAATAAAAAAGTGTACTAAAGCCGGCGATACACGAGGAAAGTTATATCTGGAAATACGGCATGTTCAAAAAGTTCTGTTTTTAGGATGTGAATTACCGTACGAGAAATGAAATGTTTTAATTTGTGGATTATAAAAACATAAATGAAGTCTAATTATTTTCAGTTTGAAATTTTCTTTTTTTAAAAGCCATGGTTAGTAAAATGCTCAGGAATATGCGCTTGACTTTTCGGACACGCTTAAAACTGCCAAGTTTCCAGATATAACTATCCTCGTGTATGACCGGCTTTAGAGGAAATGGGATTATGCAAATAGTCACCGGAAAAGAGCGAAGCAAAGAAATGCCAGGGCAAGATGTTATAATGGTTAGTGAATACTGAGGGTTTTTATAAAAGAGGATTAAACAGTGATGTGTTTGGAATTGTCACAGTTTCCTAAAAAACGTTTGGCTTTTGCCTGATCATATTATTGCACGTCAAGCCTAACACGGGGAAAGAAGCTGGGAATGCATGAACAAGAAAAGCAAAAGCAGAAAAAGATAATGGCGAGCGTATAACCCAAGGCGTAAACAGAAATGCTAAGCAATATCCCTCCCGAAAAGTTGCAAAGTTCAAGCGGTGGTTGCAGCATCGAATTAGACTCAGAAAATGGGATTCAACTACTTACTAAGGTCGGATGGGGAGTTATCTTGAACAACTGTGCACAGATTGGAGCAACAGCAACATCATCAGGGCAGCACAAAAAATAAATAAAAAAGGGAAAGAAAACTAAGAAAATATATTTCAAATAACAACGTCATTAAAACAAAAATAGAACATGCATCCGATTGAGACGCACTAAAACGGGAACTCTGGTTGAGAAAAACAAAAATATACATTTATCGGACTTCTAAAATAATTAGCAGTTGGATTACCAAAATGGCAATCATAATTTTTGTTTATATATACATGTACCTTGTATAAAAAAGTAGATAAAATAGCCCAAAAAATAACAAACCATGTGTAAGTAATCTTTAAGGCGGTTATAAGAGTGGTGAACTCGAGAACGGCATTGGAAAGAAAAGGGTACAAGCGGAAGAAAAGTTGGTGCAGGCTGCTTTTAAGGCGTTAAAGATTACAAATCGACACCTCCTATATAACAAGATTGATACTTTTGTTCGATTGTACCTTGTAATATGAAATAAATGCTTAAATTTTAGAAGATTTCTATAATTTTTTAATTACTTTTTGGCATCACTGATGTTTTCTGACTTTGCTCTAAAACTGGACAGCGATGAAAAATAGTTTAGGATATCCTAGACCAGTGTGCCCCAAACCATTTTGAAATATTAGCTCTTAGGCGGGAGTAATGATGACAAACCTCATCACTCCCGCCTAAGAGCAAATATTTTAAAATGTTCCTCTCTCTTCTGCAATATTATTTAATTAGTGCCCCCAACATTAACATTTATTAAAAATGATATATTGAAAATTAAATTTTAAACATTTATTTTATAATAAAAAATGTAATTGTTCTAAAGTATGACTATGCATAAATTGCACTCTTTGCTTCCTTAGCAGCCTTGCGCCAGGTTGTCCACCATTTTCCTTCTTCCTCCCCCCCACCCCCCTGTTGCCCCTTGCAACCTTCGATGTTCCCATTGCCCACTTGGGAATCACTTGTCTAGACTAGTTGATGCAAATAAAATTGATCTGCAGTTGTTCATGCAAATTTAATCAAACTCCTATGGTGCTGCCTCTTGGATGGCATTGCAATTCCACATAAAAACAAACACCAGTTTACCGATCTTGTTGCCTGAAATCCCGGTTATTACAAGTCGTAAGCAACGCTAACCTGATAATTAAACTAACCTTTCCACATGTTTAACTTTTATGACTAACCCATCATGTTTCATCAAAGTATACATTGGCTTCATGATTGACAACTAAATGGCATATATAGTACATGTAAACATGCCATCGAGCAAAGCCTCAATAGTTTCGCACTCTGCGAAGTGATAAGTCACACGTAGCTTCCACCATACTATATACATGTATTCTACATTTTCATTTTGAAAATGTGGTCCGAGGTCAAAGGATCACATAAAATAATGAACACGGGTCATCGTAATGGCTATCAAGCCGCGTTTCTCCGGAATTTTCCACGACGTTGGAAACTACCAAAACAACATTGCATTTTCATGGCAAAGGTACTACAATGAGGAAATAACGAGGAGGACTGAACTTATTTTTGTTAGCAGCACGTCGATTGTGTTCAAGATCAACACAAAATGTCAACATCCAATTAAAAGCCGGCTTTGCTGCCTGGCGATAAGACCTTCATGGATATGTGAGAGATGGAATTGGAAAAAATACGGTTCAAGCACCCCACTCGAAATTCATATTACTGAATTTGTGCATTAAAAAGGCATTATACACTGCAGGCAGGAACAAAAAATTATATGCGTAAAACATAAAAAATAGATCCTATATAGTTTTGACGAAGCAGAAGCAGAAATAAACCGCAGGATAAATCATTCCGAACAACAACAAAAAAGAAAGAAAAAAGGAAAAGAAAAAAACAATGGGAAAAGGCACACCGGGAATTGCTTCGAAGGATAAGAAAAAAGCATCGTGACAGTGTTTCGCACTTTTCCCTAAAATAATTCTCAAAAAACAGGATACTCGGATGATCGAGCAATCGAGAATCTGAGTGGATAAATGCCACTGTGAAAAAAGAAATTCAAATATTTTTCTACCCTTCCAGATAAATTCAAGTTCTGGTAAAATCACCGGAACGCCGATATTCGTAAAACTTTTTGGAATTCCCTTCGAAACTTTTTTCCCGTTGTACGAAGAATAGGCTAATTAACTCAAATTTAATAAATTCTTGAAATTCAATTTCCACGTCAACTCCATCTTATATTTTTAAAACTTAGTATTGTGAATAATTGCAGAGAAAAGAATTCTAAATTAGTTTAAAACCTGATGTGACAAGCATTATAATGGCCCAATATTTAAGTTAACAACGTAAATTAAGGGATAACGACTTGACATATTTCCGTGCGCTGTAAAATTGAAATGCATTATGAAACTGAGCTTCTACATAGAAATCTTCTTATGGCGACCAACAATTTAATAGAAATTCCTTTTTGCATCTATATGAAAAAATGTTTTCGAAACAAATAATTCATTCCTGCACCGTAATTCCTAGGGAAAACGGATCACTGCTAAAGGCGCAAAAGTTCTAAATTCTAAAAACAGTGCATGCATAATCCTTATCAGTGATCACGCGAGTAAAATACACGTACGGTAAGTATATCTTGGACCAACCATGGTGCTATCCTACGGCTATACTTGTATACTGTACATGAAGCATCAAACTTGTAAGATCATTTATAAAAAAATAAAATAACTGACTTGTAGATTTTTAAGACTGTAGATTCACCTACTGTAGATTAAATTTTCAGTTCGGAAGCTTTATTTTTCAAACCGTTCCCTAGAACGTTGCTCGTCAGGCTTGCCAAGCATGGCTTATGTATTTTCTGTCAGCAATTTCGGTCCTGAGAAAAAGAGTTGTGTGTCACGAAATAAAAAATGTTTTACGACCGCAGCCAGCATATGCAAAGGTGCTTATTGTCATATCTCTGCGACTTCATCACTGATGCAATGTCTGGAGCAGAGCGCAAGGAGCGCTGGCAAACGTGGCCACCAGCAGGCGCGCGCACGTATCTAATTTATTTGATTATCGGCTGAGCACTGCTGGGAAGTTTTACTAAGTAATAAAGAAAAAGCAGAAGAAAAATAAAGTCGAGTTGGCAACACCTGGCGCTAATTCGTTGGTAGTGATGGCTCGATCAGCCTTAACACGGATAGTCAGCTCTGGGAGATTGGAATGAAAAATCCCTCAGAAACGCACTTTTCAAATATTGCTTCAACTATATATACGCGAACATCGCAGCCTCTGGAAACAATGGTTTTCCGAGCTATATTGGTCTGGAAACCACGGACCATTACGAAGAGCATAAAAGCGCAATCTAAGATTGCTGCTCGTCTGATTCCCAGAAGTCAAGACCAATAGGGTGGCGGTCCTCGCCGGGGGCCATTTACGGTCCTCCGAGCAATACGTATCAAGGACTAATGAGCACTTCATAAACGTTATACCATACAACGTTTATATTGATAATGACCGAGCCTAAGTCCCCAGTCCCGGATAACGATCCAATCTTTGGAGTGATTTTCTTATTAAGCCATGGTTGTTGTTGTTTGTCAGAAACCACGCGCGAGAATTGATCGGTAACCAGGTTGCATGCACGAACAAATCATTGCCAGAAACACTATAACGAGGCAGCTGCAACCGCAGATATTGATGGCGCTGGTTATTCTTGCGTTCACGCTATCCATCACTTAGGCCATGAACCATGTTTGCCAATCGATCCTCCTTTGGCCAAAATCTCCAAAATTCATGTTCCGTTGGGAAAATGCAAATTGAATTTGACGCGTTAGATCTCTCGCATATATACCATTCCGTTTAGTTCGCTTGACAAACTATACTAATTTAAAGCCTCATTACGTTCTTAAACGATAGAGAGCTCTGTCATCCTTGGAGCACTTGAAATCACATTTCCTGTCTGCCTGTTTTCAGTGAAATCGAGGTGTAAAATTAATTTGGTGCGCAGCAAAATTGGAAGTGTCACCAAAATATAGCATCAGCAATAAATACTATCAAAATGGGAAAACTAAGTTTGCGAATGTTCAATTTAATTCATTTTCGGAACATTCATTTCTGATTTTCCTAAGGGGTTCCTTTACTTGACAACTATTGTGGTATTGACAATGTTCGCCACGCAACGCCCATGTTTTCCATATTTAATCATCTTGAAGATTTTTATTTGTCCAATTTCATTCTGGTTATACTGTATATATGATAGGAGAGCAATGCACGGGATTGTGGGAAATATTTTTTCAATTACTATATAGCTTTGAAATTAAGAAAATCTAGAGAGAAAGAACTCAAATATTTATATTTTTTTTTTCTGTGGAGAAATTATTAAATTTTTAGTTAATTTGAACATGTTTCTGAGCAAATAAAAAAAATCTAATGAACCTTTTCTGTTATCACTCCGTACATTCCTGTAAGTTTTTTTGGCGATTAAATTAATTGACGGAAAAAATTATATACATGTAAATGTAATTACATTTAAGTTATTCATCATTTTCGAGCTTCCTTTCAGTTATTGAATGCATAGCCAGTAAAAGAATTTATTAACGGTTCGTTTAGCATTCATGCGTAGTTTGCAGTTAAATTAAATGAAACTCTCAAAGAGCATATAACCATTTCAGCATAAATTTCCAGGGAATGAATGGCATGGCAAATGACTGGAAATATACGTAATCACCTGATGCTGCGCCGCATCACATGACTGCAGGCCCATTAAGGAAAACTTCTTTATACGTACATGTACTGTATAACCGAATGACGCTAGATTTTTGTGTTATCATAGTAAAACTGGGTCCTATCTATATCTGGCCAACGAAAGATCAAAATTGCGCCTTGTAAAATGTTTTATTCACACTCATTGTTGGGAGCTTAGAAATATGGAAATAGGAGATAAAAACGGGAATCTTCTTCAAATTTCAAAGCCCATTTTCTCGGCCATGAATATTTGGCTACGCTTCCATGGCCAATGAAACAGAACCAAAAAAATATATATATAAAAAAAATTGCTATACAAGTGCACGAAATATGCAAAGTAAGTGCTTTCAAGACGCAAATAAAATCCACTAAAAAAGGACTAAACCTAAAATAAAAAAAAGTAAGCGGGAAGGCCCAACACGGCTTTTTCCGAATTTGAGGACTGATGCATGCAGCTTTAGATGGAAGCCTGAATTTCAACATCTGTTAAATGATACAAACCAACCTCAAAAGCCGGCATCAGCAACAAAAGAAATGCGCGTTAATGCATGCAGCTAATGCGCGCAATTAAATAATTGAATTAAGCTGGCGCCATAAAAAAGTCACGTATAACTCGTGATCAAAAGGCAACCAATGGTCTTGGGGTGGAGAAAGAGACATAAAATAGCATCATAGGCATGAAACACGTGTAGAGGGCGCTTCGAACAAAACTCATCTGTTAGCGCCATCTGAGTTCTCGGCGGAACATGAATACTACATATTTTTAATCAAACTTACTTGAAACCCCCGAAAGCTAAAGCTGAATGGCTGAAAAACTTATTTGAGTTTTTCCGACCAACCAACAGAATTCATCTTATATTCAAACTATTCCAATCCTACTGCATCGTTCCGAATCTCAATGAACCTTTATTAATCTCTCACCGAAATTGCTCAGACGATTTCCATGCGGCAATAAATCTTTTTTTGATTTATAAATCTCTCTGGATTTCCCAGAAACCGACTGAAGCATTTCCAAAGAAAGGATTGATAGCCATTGTAATCTGAATCTTAACGACTCATTCCGAAGAGAAATCCATTCTTGCGAAGCGCTCCGAATCCTCTGAATTTTGCTTATTCGCACAGTTCCCCCGAAATACTGCTACAGTATATCTCCAATTCTCGATATCATTCAGGCAGCATCCAAATAATAGTAATAGCAATAAAAAAAAGGTAAGTCGAGGATAGGAATTTATTTTAAAAATCATGGGAAAGGGGACATTAATGAGAATTCTGGGAATAGGTTTAAAGATAAACGCCATGGCCATTCTTATTCTTAAGAAAGTTGAGAAAAGCACCGGCCAATACTGTATACGAAGGAGTGACGTGTTCAAGACTTTGGAAGTACATTAGAGAAAAGCTAATACTGTATCCGAATCCTCTGAACTTTGCTTCCGCAGAATTCCCCCGAAACTTTACTAAAGTATATCTCCAATTTTCGATTTCATTCTGGAAGCAACCAAATAATAGCAAGAGCAATAAAATATACTCTAAGTCGAGGATTGGAATTTATTTCGACGTGTAAAAGACTTTGGAAGTACAATAGAAATGGAGCCATAAATTTCTACAGTACAACCATATTCAACATACATTCTATTCTATTCTATTCATTACCCTGCAGTCAGTACATAGTACCATGTGGCAGGGGGGATCATCATACA
>JAQGBX010004100.1:0-15950 GCA_034698745.1 Megaphyllum sjaelandicum | reverse complement strand
TAAGTAGTTTAATTCCAATAAATCATTTAAACGCCATATGATTCAGATGGTCAACATGACTCAAGTTCAGTATCAGTATCGCCTAGTGGTAAGGGTCTGCAATACAACTACGCGACACTCGTTCGAAAAAAAGTGTTCAAGGACATTTAAGTATCACTGTGCTCCCACCTTAAGTTTGAATACTCCAAATTGGGAACTTGCAAAGCCGCTTAATCCGATCAGCCATTTTATTCGATCAAAACCTTTAGAACGAATTTTTTTCCATATCCTGCCCTATGTTAAAAAAGCCGCTCAATTGTATCATCGTTTAATTTGATCAAATTGCCATGTGTCTACATTAGGCAAACGCGTGAAACAGTTTTGAACAGCTTTCATGGGTGAGATGAACGGCAATCGAGGCAGTCCAGTTTAGCGAGTTTTGATTTGGAATCGATTACTCGAGAATCACTGACTCTGAAATAATTGCTCTACCATTAATTCGCTATGAAGCAGCCCGAGACCAAAATTGTTTGAGTCGAGGTAGATTTTTTATATTTGAAATTGTTGAATTTCCGAGCTTTACGGCTCGGAAATAGTTACTCAAACTCGGCATTTCAACATCAAAAAAACAGTTTTGACTCGGAAACTCACGTAAGTTCAGCTCGCTCATCTCTATTTCATACGACAACGCGCATGCGTAAATCTAATCATCTGATGTATCAGCGGCTGTACTCAGATGGATTTAATTTCTAGGTTATTTATAAAATGAAATTTCAGCCGTTGCAGCAAGCAGGTATCATCAAACACTACATCTAACCTTCTTCAGAAAAAATATCATTTGAAACATATACCTGTATACGATTAAATATATGTATATTTAATACACAGAACAAATTATTTTGGTAAGGTCAACTTTTAGCGTGAATTTTTTTTTTTTTACATTCGTCGCTTGTTTCGATTAACATCGCTGGAACCAATGTGATCGAATTAACTGGCTTTCAATGTAATTAAATGTAAAAATGGTACAACTCCCTATTAAATGGGGAAAAATGTCTAACCTGTAGGACATGGGCCACATTGTCTGGATCCTGGCGTGTTAATGCACTGAACAAATGGCGAAACCGAGCAGCCTCCATTATTAATCATGCACTCGTTGATATCCGTGCAAGTAAAACCACTACCAATATAGCCTAAGGATTAAATCAGTTTGTAAAAATGAAAATAACAAAGAAATGCGAGAACTGCGTCTCGACATTCCCAAATTACTGTCCTATTACCTGCAGGGCAAGGTCCGCAGGTAAATCTGCCAGGTAAATTAATGCATTGCACCATTGGGTGCTGAGAGCAATGACTTCGACCAGTCTGACATTCATCAACATCAACTGTGCAGGCGGGATTTACACCATCGGTTGTCCAACCTTCATCACAAATGCAAGAGTATTTTGGCTGAAAATTAATAATAATAAATTGATAAAAAGAAATCGTGCGGGGCCTCGTACGCCTCAAAGTATCACAAACTATCGATAGAAGTTGTCCGAAAACTGCAAGCATGTAAGATCCAAAATTTTATTTAGCTGGAACGATCATATTGTATAGAATTTATGCTTGTGAATATTTAAGTATCTTAATTTCTCGACAACTTATCCTACAGTTATTTTCCAACAACCTACCAATCACCCTATTTAAATGACTACTGCACATCAGTATAGACTACTTTTGATGGAAATAAACATGTAATCTACACTAGGTATTTAAATGGAGTAAATTGCGATTACTGTAAATGCCGTAAAGAGCAATTTCTATAAGAAATTTAGCGACAATTCAACATTATATTGCACACCGAAACTACATATTTGCTTATGAAACTGACGTTAAATTTTAAAATGGGGGAGATTTTGTGTGTCAGAACATTGCATGCTGACATCCTATTGCTGCACGAGAAATGTCTGCAGATTTAGCTAAAATGTTTATACTTGTCCAGGCGTTGTTCTCCCTCGATTCACGCACACTCCATTGCCACAAAGTGCACCTTGATTGGTATTATCGGAACAATCATCGTGCGTTTCGCTACAACGAATTCCATAGTAGTTTGGTGGACACAGACAACTGCAATTGAAAATTAACTTGAAATGAAACCAAAGTTACAGGCCCACTAATTACTGTAAATCACCAACACAAGACTCCATGGCTTGGTACCTGAAACTGCCGAACGTATTCAAACACGTGGCACCATTTTTGCACCCTAAATCGGTGCCAGCGTAAGATGTACATTCATCGAAATCTTCCTCACAAGTTGGGCCCTTTAGAAAATAATATTGACATGTTTCGTGTGAAATTCTCAGGTAAATGCAACAGGCTGCAAAGGAGAAGAGCAAACACGAGGAAGTGGGACGGTTTTTATCCAAAAGAATAAAAATTGTGTAAAACGAAATTCTCTATATCTGATCGGATTAATGTATAACAACTGTGCACGGGAGAGATTTTACCAGTCCCCAGCATTTCGTTATTACTCATTTTGACAAAATAATTGGAAAGAAAGGCGCTAACTTGCCTCCCAATTGCTGAGACATTTACAGGTGAATCCTCTGAACCCATCAACGCAAGTGCCTCCATTTTTGCAAGGATTGCTATTACATTCGTTATTGTTTATCAACTGAAATAAGAATTGGACGAAATTTGAGCAAATACAGCATGTATACAATGTACATGATAAGTGGAAAATACTTACCTGTTCCAGGTTATCGAACCGGGTTTTCAGTCTGTTAAGCTGACATTTTTTAATTAAAGCAAGCACTGATTATAATTAAATGCGACGATTTTTAAATTATAAGTCAATAAAATTACAACGGTATGCAAAAGTAACCATATTCCTCACCCTTTGACGCAATCTATTTACTTCTCGACTTTGTACCCTTGTCCCGTTCGTCCCTTGAGTGATCTGGAAAATCGAGGCGCGAACGTAACGTCAAAATGTAATGCATAAATTAAGAGAAATTTAAATTATTTTCTTTGAGAAGCAGTTACTACGTGTATTCATACCGATCGCGAAAGATCGCGGAATGATGCCTCAACGCTGCTGACCCTATCATTTAATTCATCAAAATTGTTCAGCTGGTTTTGAAGTTGCGTAATACTTTGACGCATAGCAACCTAAACCAATACGAAAATTTACTCTTATTATTGAAACGCAATTCTTATTTAGTATAGAAAACATTCAAATATCGATCTTACGATCTCTTCATCTTTTATCCTTTGCAGGTCAGATACACTTCGTTTTGCCTGTAAATTAAACGAGGACGTAAAACTACGAGTGGCAAAACAATAGAAATGCCAGAGAGATTAATGAAGCGATGATACGAATTGCACTTTGGCAGTCAGAAAGTCACGAGGGTAAAATCGACGTGTTAATTGCTTTATAGAAAATTCACTCAATTATTGCATTGCTTTTACACACGTGACTTCACCACTGCCAAAATGAAACTCGTAAAGTTTTTTTTATCTAGCTACCAGAAAGGACAGTGCAGAATGGTTATTTTTATACTGGACGCTAGCATTATGCATACAGTATACTGTATTTTTAATTTCTCACATTCAAATGAAACTGTGAAAGTGCAGCTTCAAATACAGCATTTTATGGATTTAATGTACCACTAGGAAGTTTACAGTAGCTTGTTTAGTTTACTGGGCTAAGCCCAAAATCATATGGATTCAAGTTTTTTTAGATACAGTATACTGTAGTAAGGACAATAATGTTAATACTTACAGAATAAACAATTGCACTTAAATCATCATCATTAATTCGTATTGCTCCAAAACCCTGAGACTTAAACGTTATATTATGATTATCGGCACTCATGAAAATCAGATGACCATTTTGAGTTATGATCTTCGGCCTAGAATTCGGAAAAATCATGAAAAAGCAATCATTTTTCAAATTGATAATTCATAAGAAAATAAAGGGTAAAAAGAACATTATACGATCCGATTTCGTCTTTAATGCTGTTTTTCATTTCTTAAAATAAAGGATCAATTTAGCGAAATCAGCGTGCATATATAGCAATATGTATACATAATGTACATGTGGGCGTTTGTCAATTGCTACAATTTGAAATTTAGACTGAATATTCATTGATAATGTACACTATACATACAGCAGAATTAACGTATTCCCAAAAATAGTAATATAGAAGCATTACAAAATGAAAATATCCCTAAATAACATGTTTAAATTTTAAGTAAAAATAACATTGCATCATACATGTATATGCCATAAAACATGACAAAACAACTTGTAATACGATCGAATTATATCATTTAATTAATAAAAAGAAAAACTAAATAATGACATTAAATATCAACGGCAGAAGAAATTGATCAAATTTAAATACTTAAAACGAAATAGACAATGGTTGTAATTTAACAAAAAATAATGTGTGTACACTTACTGAGACGCATAAACCTCACTATCTTCATCGTCTTGAGCACTTCCGAAATTTCCAAATATCGTAATACAGAAGCACATAAAAATGAAAATAACCCTGAATAACATGTTTAAATTTATAATTGTTAAGGGCTTTCCTACGGCACTGATTTTCCTAAGGATTTCACCGAACATTTTTTAAATCCATTTCGAGGATGGCTAAACGTCGTTTGTGCCCACCGTATAAATATACATTTCGCTAATGTTGAAATCTCGCTGTTTCTCATCAAAACCAGTGAACAGCATTGACAAAGAAAAACGAGATAACGCAATGGCATCACGAGTGGAGTCACTCGAATGGCCATTTCAAACAAGGCCTTTTACATATTGATTCAATCATTTTAACATACCATGGCTAAATTTCTTTATACATGTACATGTAGTCAGCATGCAGTTATCTCATCAATGTCAAAATACCAGTCTACTTTGATTTCAATTATGTACAATTATTCCATCGATAAACAAACTTCCACTAACAAATTGGACATTCTCACGCCTGCTATTAGCTACTAATATATCCCAAATATTTTGTTATATACTGTATGTAAAGTGTAAACCCTCAAGAATACCAAACTCCAAGTTAAATCTATTACTACAGGGGTTCTAAAAAGTACTTTCAAAAAATGTTAAAAATAGGAAAGCATTTCTCGAAACGTTTATCTCATTGATAGTTTATCATTTAGTTCATCTCCTGATATTTTATTATGCCTTCTGCATGCTTTATAACTGTGTGATAAATGATTTGACTTTAAATTTATTCACGTTCATAAGAACAGAATTATAATAACGAGAATTATTAATAATTAAAACTAAATCCGCATAACGTTAGTAATTGAAATCATTTCAGGTGACAAGCGAATTGGTACTCATTACATTTCAAAATGCGAATAATTTATTGTTCTCCTGCAGCTAATCGGAGTTGAAGACTTGCAGAGATTTTGGGAACTTGCAATGCCCGTTTATTTATCTATTGATCGAAATATTTCAAGGATCACATTTCAGCGCCTGCAGCGAGCGTCTCTGTTTGTTACACAACTAAATTTATATCTAAAATATGCTTTGTTTCCCGTTAGTCAGCATAGTATATACTGTAGCACAACGCAAAATCCAACCGTTCTCTTCATTTTCTATATGGCGAAAAAACTACACTAAGATAACCTGTAAAATTCTGTGCTTAAAATAGGTGTTGGAACATAAACATGTGTTTCGTCCTATGTGTTTTAATCGTAAATATACAGAAATAAAAATGTGTATCATCAAAGAATGTTAATCACTAGTCTTTTCTATGCTAAATTCTAGGACTCTGGATTTTGACAAGATCATTAAACACTGTTCAACTTTCGAACATATGGTTTTAATAACACCAATACGTGTATCATTACATTCGATGAATTACACAAATGATATCCCCAAATGAGCGAGTAAAATAAACACAGGCATTAAAATCATATCTAAGATGGACTTCAAGCTTATTTTATGGGAAGATCCCCGGTTTGCCAACATTTCCTTCACAGCACTCCAAGATCCGTTATTGGAATGACCCTTCAAATCTAACAGGTGAACCATTAAATTGTAGACGTCGGTCATATGAATTGGTTCATGTTCTCTATTTTTATGAAAATCTGATAAAATGAAATGAAGGATAGTCGGTGAATTTTTATCTAAGGCGGAAACGTTTTTATAATAATGGATAATAAACGATTTAATTCACCTGGTCCCATTGCTAGAAAAATGGCTCGCATATCTTCCATGCCATCTGGAATATAGCCATGAAATCCTCGGTATTCCATGGGAAGTTTATTAGTGAAAGGTGGAACTTGTTTGGTAGTGTTAATAATCTGTTGTTATTTATTGGATTAAAAAAACAATAAACATGTTGCCCAAAGAAACATAGCGTGCAATGTGAAGTACTGGCTACAACATTTCTATAACAAGTTCAAAAAAAACTTACTGGTTCAATAAAATATCCCTCCTTAGCAACCACTTGTATGGGGGGCACCCTATCATTGTTTCTGAAATGTAGATTTCCAGGTATATCGTCTTTTTTCCACGCATGAATGCCGCTTAAATTTTGAAGCTGTGAATATACCTAAACAACAAGTAGATTTTTCACATCAGACTTTTAAAAATTCAATTGTTTCGTCATTTACATCATTTCTTGACTTTAAATAGTTGCAAATGCAATCATCGCATAATGAACACTCAGCTTACGAACGAAATCACATACACGGACATTCCCTTTTATAAGCTTTTCCTCAAGTTAAAAGCAGTGATTTCCGCTTTTACGAACATATGTAATGTATTGATCACACTTAGAAAAAAAAAACGAAGTATAACTGCTCAAATGTTGAAAGAAGCGCTACAGTTTATAGAGTTGTCCAGAAAGAATTAGCATGTTATACGAACAAATGTATGCTCTGAAAAGGTTTTAACTACCATTGGCCAGACCAAAGTGGCCAAGCATATTTACACAATGTAAGCTTACCTGAAAAACTGGCAAATCATACATGTAGATCAGAAATTATTACTATGAAATCTGCCAAAACATATTTTCACTGCTAGCGTTGATTTCATATTGGAATATTTTCAAAGCAAGCCATCGAAACTAAAAAAAAAACAATTTACCAAGTCTAATTTTTCCTCCACTGGATGAACCCCCACTTCAGCACCATAACCCAGCAAAAATTTAACATCGTTCATCTGAACAGCATCAGAAATCTTGACCCTCTTTGAGGAAGCGAGGTCAGATTTAGTCATGCCATGGTCAGATACGATGACAACATTTACCTATTTGGATTAAAGTTTAATTTACACACAAGAAGATAGTCGAGCCACTAAAGTTGCAGCGAAGAAACGCACCTTTTCTTCCATCGCGTTGTTTTTTAAGTGTTCAAACAATTGTCCAACAATAGAGTCGACGTTTCTGACAGCAACTTTCATTTCATTGGACTCTGGGCCATATTTATGGCCTATAATATCTGTGTATTCGGAATACACGATACTCACATCGGCTTCGTCTTTAGCTAACCTTGTTTTGAGTAAATTAGTTACAACAAAAATTATTTTAAAAAAACACTTACATGCATTGACTAATGCCAACAAAACAATTCCATAAATCGTCGAAATGACGAATCTTCATTCGCATCAGTCACGTCTCATCATTGATGAGACGTGACGTCATCATAAAAATGGCGCCACGTACTCTACTATTATACAAGTACGTGGCGTTGTTTGCATTACTACAGCCCCATTACTGCAGAGTTCGCAGTAATGCAAACATTAACAGCAAGTGAACAATTTCAGGGAAAATTGGAACGAAATATCGTTAAGAGTTCTTTACATGTGTAATAAAATCTGCCTTTTGCAATTGTTCGACAATTTTCACGGAATGAAGTGGGGCGTAAACCTAAACTAAAATAAACCAAACTCCAGCTTTTCATCCACTAAATCTTTAGAAAAGCATCTCTTTGGCGATATTTCGACAGATGAAACTTTATAAAATATAAGAGAGCCGTGTTTATATCTCTAGAGTGTACGAATGTGCGCAAATTATATAATTTTTTCAAAGTCAAAAAAAGTTTTTTTAGCTATTTTATCGCAAATCCTTCCAGAGTTCTGACAAAAGTAAAGCCTCAATTACTATACATGTACATGTATTGCGAACCTCAAGTTGTTTCACAACATACAGTACATGTATTTTACATTCGGATCCAACTGGATCCCCACGCCCATCTTCTTTTTTTTTTACAATGTTAGCGTATCATTGGTCGAATAGACCGGTACCGTATCGGTTTCCTCATTCCCCATTGCACTTACTTCTCAATGGCATCTGCAATATGTCTCTTCAGTAATGACGTGTCATTGACATATACGTACTTTTCAAAGTACGTGGGGAGGGTGTTATGAATACGAACATGACATCCGGGCCATAGGTACACGAATGTTTTCCTGTTGGCTTTCGCAGCGGTTGTCCATAGGGGTTCAGATTCTTCCCACCAAAATGGTTGCGTTCCGTTCTCATCAGTATCGGTCCAAAAAAACATGTCACGCTTTGGGTCATACATGGTGTTCTCGATGAACCCGTGACTTTCGGCATAAAGACCTGCGTAAATTGCGTACAACGTGTTTACATCATTATACCCATGCACTGCAAACTAAATAAACTTACCAGTTAAAATCGAATAATAGCCAGGATACGAAAGCGACGGGAAAATCGGTTGCATATATTTCGCGTGTACGCCTTGCTCGAAAAACTTGGCAAAATTTGTCAGGTTAGCCTGATCAAAATAATTCCAACGAAATCCATCGAGGAGAATTAGAAGAAATTTTGCAGGCTTTCTTTTAAGAGACGAGCTATGAGTTGTCGCAAAACTCAGGCAACATATTAGCACATAACAGAACAAGTGCTTCATTTCAAAACGTTATTCTGCTATCTATAAACAGGAATGAAGCAAAATCAATCCCTCGTTAAATGAAACATAAAACCAGATGGTACAACAAATGAAAGCTTGCTCAGCTGTGACTTAAAAAAATAGCCCTGAGCGTGCCCTGATTTGAAAACGTCGACACCTGTTTACAAGGTTAAAACGTAACGCAATATGTATTCAGTTTGAATCATTGTTAAATTACCTTTACAAATTAATAATATAAATTTCACAGTATATTTCAGACATTGCATTATGACGCAAAAAAAGATGTAAGATTTTAACTTACAGTGTATGCATTGGGAAACACCTTTTCATAGTATCCATAGTTCTAGAAGTTTTGTAGACTTTTCAAGGAATGAGTAACAAAAACAGTACTGTATATTAAAATGCACTTAAGCAAACTTAACGAAATTTAATGATCATTCACGTCAGTGCCGTCACACTGAATTTAGTATTACGGTATGATGAAATTCTGGAAGACGAATTATTATGATTACAAGGGATAAAAGTTTTCTCGAAACGAGTTTAATTACAGTTAAAAATTTACTGCACCTGGAGTTGGAGTGTATTACTAAATTGAAAAATAATCACAGATACATGTACGGCAGACCACAAATTAAATTTAAAAAAAGCTACAAGTTTACTGGAAATTACATATGTACAGTAGTTGCATGCTGAAATGCACTGTTTAGATGCCTGCTCGTATAGCTTAACTAACCATTTTAGAATCTCAAATTAAACCAGAGAAATGAAATTATAACACAAATTTGAGATGAAACATACCTGTGTTTTTGGTGCGCTTCAATCCAAGGTCCTAACAGCATCTGACGCAGCTCAAAATGTATTCGTAATTAAACCCTTGGAGATTTATTACGACTGATGAGTAAACCGAATGCGCTGTTGCTTTCTTCTGTTTCCATATTTTTATGAGACAACATATTGAAAATGTCACCAAATAATAGGTATATTAATTTCACCTTGAAATATGCGTGCATGCATGACATTTCGTGCTTAACATCCTACATGCGCAACAGGAAACCAAAACAATGTTTTACACCAAGTTACGCTAATGGATCTTTTCAAGGCCACTGAATTAATTTTACGGTGTGTGCACACATAAAATTTCGTGATATTTTCTATGCATTAGTCTGGTGTGAATAAAATTTGAAAGTAGATTAAATTATATTGAGTTTTTGACCTATTTAATATTCGTCATAAAATACATTGTATATGTATAATGTATACATTTCAAAAAATAAAAAAAAACACAAGCTTTAAATAAAAGGTGTATTAAAATGACTAATTTTTAGGGATCTCGCCACATTAGTCCAAGTTCCGTTATTTGGTAGCGGATTCAAACCACAAAGATTCATCATTAAATTATAAACATCATGATTATGTACTGGAGGAATCTTCTTTCCAGATATGAAATCTATCGTAAGAACGGAAGACATAAAGATTAATTTCAATAATGCAAACAAAACGATAGTTTTTATAATTTCACTCAAAGTAGATGTTAGATAAATATTATTTACTCGTGATTAACCTTTTACCTTAACGTAGAAACGTGGATGATTCTCTAAGTGTACAAAATATACATGTATAGGCTACTACCACTACACTGGGGGAAAAAATTCACGAGAAAGTTATAAATATTTATCTAATAGGGTAGTTTCTTAGTTTTATGTGGCCTAGCACCGCCTTAAGGCATCATAAATTTACTCAATTCAGGTTCCTCGCCATCATTTCTCCTATTGTGTGCACTCCTTTCGCCAAACAGTTTGGAACACGAAAAAGAATTAAAAAAGAAAAACCTACCTGGACCAAAACCCAAAAATATGCCTCGCATATCAGCAGATTCATTGACATCATATCCATGATATCCAGAAGTAAAATAATCAATCAAAGCAGCCGGAATTCGGCCATAAGACGGCACAGATTTGTCTGCAAACTAAAAATATATTCAAGGATGTACTCAACTGGATAAATCGTGCATTGAAAACATTAAACGCAGCTGTTTAAGCTGTTTAAGCTTACCTTTTGTATAAAATAACCAGGATTGGCCAAAAGAATGATTGGGGGTGTTCTGATATTGTTTTTAAAATGGAATTCTTCAGGGATATCTTTTTTATTCCAAACGCGAGCATTTGGAATCTGCAAAAGCCCAACGTAAACCTATTGCCAATAATAACAGAGTTTGTAAACGATTTCAAAGCTTTCGTACTGGTTTTATTATTGTGTTCGGTGGAAATACCTCATTTGATTTGCCTTCTTTAGGATATATTCCGATTATAACACCATGATCTACAGTTTTCTCAATGTCGTTTTTGCTGATGTAGTTTTGTAGTTTGATAGCGTGTTTTTTCTTGGCCATCCCATGATCAGAAATTAAAATAACGTTTACCTAAACGAATCAATATGGTTACTTATTAAATATTATTATTATACATACACATATCAACATTAAATGAAATATTAAACATTTACTCGAGCGTACAGTGTATACAGTGTACATCATTCATTAACATGCAGTACAATTGTACATTATACTGTATGCAGTAGCTAAAACTAATTTTTATTTGATTAATGTTACACCGATGTTCGCTTAACACTATTACCTGGTTCCATGAAAATTGAGGGCAATTAGAAAAAAAAATATGATGAGACCATCTAGGTCAGAGTTGTTTAATTATTAAACAAGGTGAAATATCCCCTCTTTAACTACAACACGTTGACTGGTCTATACTTTTTCCATTTGATTCGATAGTTTACAAAAGCGATGTACTATTGCTTAAGTATGTATATGTACTAGTTACCATGGCTTTTTTATCATCTTTGAAATGCTCTCACGCTTTCTCATCTTTTCACTGTCAACATCCATTACTAGCTCCTTTATTTATTGTTTTTTTTTTAAATTCCATACCATCATTTTTTAAGGCACAAATAATTTTTGAGAATAAATTTTGACTTCATGAACAATTGTTGAGAAACAGCTCGAATCTTAGATGATCATGCAATTCCGAGGTGTTCAATTTCGGTGTTTGTCATACTATATAATGACTGATAATGTACGCATGATCCATCATGCAAACTCAAGTTCGTAATGAATAATTCCGAACTACGTACGGTTTCCCTAATTACTCAAATAATATTTGCAAAAATGCCTACCTTGTCTCGCAAGTTATGCCTCGCAATATCATATATAAGGCCTTCAATCGCTGCATCAAGTCGTCGAACAATAAAATCAACGAACAAGGAATCCGGTCCGAAAAGGTGACCAAATAAATCGGGTTGTTCGCAATAGACTAGCGCAATATCGCTTTCATCTTCAGCGAATTTCTCTAAGGCAATTGCCAAATGTCTCGAAAAGTCCATGGTGCCGAGTTTTAGAGTATACGGAATGCAAGAGTTTGGTTTCACTCCTTTAATAGGCACCTCGCATCCAGGCCATAGATACATATCAACATTAAGGCCTTGTTTAGTGGCTGTGATCCACAAAGGCTCTGCTTGCTCCCACCAATATGGTGTAGGGCCAAAGGTGTTGCCAGTAGCAGGGTCATAATTGTAATTAAGTACGATGCCATGATTCTCAGGATATAGACCTGAATATAAGAAAATTAAGCTCGTTTTAAAATTGAACAAAATAAACTTGTACATCAATTAGTGCGAGAAATTGATATTGCATGCACGAACCTGTCATAATGGTGTAGTAATTGGGATAAGATATCGCTGGAAAAGCAGGAAGAGAGTAATCCGCTCGCACCCCATGCTTGAAAACACTGTTGAAACCACGAAGATTAGGTTTGTTCAGATAGTCCCATCGGAAGCCATCGAGAAGCACGACCAGCAACTTTTTGCCATTAGCATCAACTGCTTCTGGTGATAATAAGGTTAACACTACCAGAAGGAAATACGCTGGAGAAAAACCTGCACGAGGGCAGTTTAATATCTGCATGTTTCAGGAGTGCGAAGATGATATAAAACCTTACGCGAGAGCATAACAGTAGATCCATGAGAAGATCTTCAGAATATTTATACAAATGTCAACCATATCCCAACGTGACACATATGACAAACGACAAATGTTAGAAAATTATGTCAGTAATACAATCCTAACATCATCTGTTCCAAATTAATGACATAGATGGACGATGGTATAGACAAACACAGTAAAGCAATAAAGTACGGAGGTGAATTTAGGAAGTGGAATACATATGCGTATACCGTATCTGAGTTCGCATCAATATAGTGCCGATTTCTGGCAGATATCATAAAAAAGGAAGACGGAAATTTTCGCATCGCACTGCAATAAAACAGGATACTAGCGACATAGTAGCAATAAATTTGTCCTATAACTACCACTTTTATCCTGGAGGAATGCCTGTTTGGAGGATCAGGGGCACCAGTTTTCCCCCACAATTTTTCAGATGGTTTAGGTGAGACTGCAGGCACGCCGCACGCGGTGCATACTTGCTTACTCCATTGGCTATGCCACTGGCGAAATCTAGCAGTATTCTGAAAATAGGCACATCTGAGGAACTAATTCAGTAAATAATTTTAATAAAGACATGAGAACACATAATTTGAATTCAAGGTCGATTGAAGTTCAACAGTATGAAATTTAAAATGACAAGTAGTACACTGCATGTTAATAAAAGCAGTTACAGTAGGCCTACATACCAGGTTTTTTTTAAAAAAAATATGAGGAACTTAAAAATATATTAAAACTTTTCAAAACATTTGATAAGAAGAATGTGTTCATGTGCACCCCCAACTGATATCAAAATTGGCAAATGTCCAGACATTCTTTTTGTATTATTTCCAAACCTTCACATTTTCATTTCGTGACAGAACAAATACAACAACGGAATCACCATCCAAGGTGTATTTTTGAAAAACTATAGACGGATAATTATTTATTCATCACGTTATTCGTCATCAAGAACAGCCATTTGCATGCGTTTCGCTTGATATACTGAACGTAAAAATTAGGGCATCGATAAAGTAGCGGGTGTTAAGTAAACTCGCACATTGCAATGTGTACAAGTCGCTAAAATGGTGTCGTGCAAATCCATTTTCCATGATAAAGAAATGAATAATTTTCAAAATTTCCCACCAATTCAATTTAAATTAATTAAAAACTTCATTTTTTATATTTTCATGAATTAAGCGCTATACAATGTACTAGTACATGTACACTTACATGTACATGTACATTGTCACCAGTCTTAAAGTTAGTGATTTGGATTTTAATACCACACGTGCTGATAAGGCGATTCTATTGGTAATTTTAATTTAGCCACAGACATGGCAAAAGTCGAAAAGGATTACGCAGTGTGGATATTTAAGGTAAACAAAAAGCCAAATTGAAACAAGAATTTCTCACTTGCAAATTTTTGAAAACTTTTGTAAACATCTCAAAAGATCATTTTTTATAGAATTAGGGAAACAATTATGCAGGTGTTTTCAAAAATTCGCAAATAAATCAGAAAAATATTTTTGGATCCATTTTTAAAACAAAAATTTTACGTTTTCTTGGTTATTTAACATATTACTGAACATTACTTCATGACCGTTTTTGCGACTTCTTTTAAAAAATGGATCCATTAATATTTTTGCGATTACACTGTAATTATTTGCGAATTTTTGAAAAATAAAGCATAATTTTTTTCCCTAATTTTATAAAAATAATCTCTTGAGATTTTTACAAACGTTTAAATATCTTTAAGAACATTTATATGACATTTTTTCAAAATGTAAAAATTATAAAATTCCCAAAAAAATATCCGTCAATGAAAAATGTTATAATGCGCAGACAAATATGTACAAATACAGTAGGTAATTTTGAGAAACGAAAACAATGCGAATAAACTGCTGATATTTTCCATTTAGAAATGTTTTTAAAAGTTTTAGAGTTTTATAACCGGGGTAGTTGCCCGATGCACGAGGTCATTATCAACTAAATTATGTTTTTATCAAATATGTACATCCAACAACATACCATAATGTATCGTATAAAACATACAAGTTCGTATAAAGACACGACTATACAAGATAAATATATATATATATATATATATATATATATATATATATATACTGTATATACATGTATGTCATTATAAATTTTACGATGCTGGCAAAGCTGGATGTAGACATAAACAATATGTATGTTGATATTTGATCAAACCTTGCTTTCATATCACCATATGTTCACCATATGGTATTAAAAGCAGATTGCTTTTAAGGTGAGTTTTGAGAGTCTGAACAAGACGCCATGCTCAATAACAAATACAATAGAACCTTGATTTTATGAACATCTATTTATATAAACCCTCTATTTTATGAACTCATCAGCACGTGGCTCCTGCCAACCGCATGGTGCGTTTTTTGGCTGGCACAGGTCTCAACCTTGGGAAAATTAATTAAAAATTAATTTAAAAACGCAAAAATTCCTCTTGTTTACAAAAACTAACCTAGGGCAAGGATGAACCGTGGTGTTTGTGTAAACTGGTATGATAACACAATCATACTTTTCGATTTTATGAACCACCTCTGGTCCCAATTAGTTTATAAAATCGAGGTTCTACTGTAATAAGAAAACTTAATTTGATATAACATCATCCAACCATTTGAAGATGGAGAAGATAAATTCGATACATTTTAGAAATAACGACGAAAAAAGCTAAAAATTGAGTTTAAAACTATGTTTCATTAAGAAGTCAATAAAAATAGGTGATCGTAGAGCAGGATGACATGGATTAAGCGGCCAATTAAAAGTGAAAAGGCAAATTTATCCATATAAATAAAAATGTAAATGTTTGTATGTGTCTGACCTCACATCTCCGAAAGTTCTTTACCGATTGCTTTCAAATTTTCACAAAATGTTACATTCGAATACGACCGGGTTCTTATATAACTTTTATTTATACGTCACACATGTGACAGCTACAAACATGCTTTTTTTGGTAACAAGAAAACAAATTTTTTTGTGAGATGGCGCTACAGTCAGTGAAAGCCATAAAAGCAAAACACGCGCTATACTTTAGATTTCACGATTCCAA
>JAQGBX010004099.1:0-15951 GCA_034698745.1 Megaphyllum sjaelandicum | reverse complement strand
CCTATGCAGATGACGCATAGGGGATCGTAACAAACGCACTGGCGACGTTTCCCGGGTCGCCACGTGGTCGCTACAGTACCAACGAATGCTTACCCTTAGTCCTGACTAACGACTAATTTGGTTAGTCGTGGCTCTTCCGATCGATGAATCATTTAATTGATGATTGAATAGTCGAAAAGGTTTCCAAATGGTCAAAAATTAGCAAAACTGTGGAAAAATTCTGAAAATTGTCATGCCGAGCGTCATCAACAGCGCGGCTGGATATGACGTCACAGTCAAAAGCGGTGACGTCATTTATCGCGGTTGCCCCCGGAGGCGGGCAACCAGCGCGAGCTCGCGTGCCACGCTCCTACTTCGTCTGCGGATAAACGCAGAGTGACACATTTCGCTCCGGTGCTACCAGATGCCATTTCCTCTTGAAATTCCCACACAATTTTGAAAAATTGTTCCAAATTTCGGCCATTTTTAAGAAAATGTCGGAAAGGAGGGTCGTTCATAAATGAACGCGTTGCATGCTTTCTACCACCGTATTCAATTTTGTGATTAAAAATGGCTGACGTCATCACCTTTCTTTCCGGAAGTGGGTCAAAGCGATCGATGAGGTCACTCAACGTCGTCACGGCGCATGCGCGCTCGTTTTTCACTTCGTCTAGACATTAGTTTATTTTCGTCATTCGTCCTTATTGGATGGTTACGGATTAACGGCTAGGATATATTTGGGAAAGAACCGGATGTCGCGTCTTTACGACTTCCGGTTTAATGCGAGTGTATTTAGTGCGGTGTTTGAAGACGGAAGTGAATACGCTTCGTGACGTCACTCACCTATTTTGGTTATCGACGGTCAGTTGGATTACGATATGCTCAGTTTTCCGAAGTTGCGAAACTGCGAACCGGAAGTGCATCCTATCCTGAGTTCGCGCCTTTCTGCCTATTGGATTTTGGTGGGATATTTCGTTTTTCAATGTTGTTTTCGAGATTTTAGAAAAAAAACAATCCTGTTCGAAAATCAGTGTTGTTCCAAAATCAATCCTGTTTGAAAATCAGCTAGCGTTGTTCAAAAATCTATGCTTTTCGAAAATCAATCCTGTTCCTGAATCAATGCCGTTCCAAAATCAGTCCTGTTCGAAAAAAATAAATAAATGCGGTTCCACAATCAATCCTGTTCCAAAATCGCTGGTGTTCCGTGCAAAACTAACTCTTTATTAATTAAATTATTATTTAAGCCAATGAGTAACGCGACTCAAACATGAGCTTTACGAATCGTACTTTGACAGCGGTGAAGTCACGAGTGCAAATGAAATGGTTGTAAAACAGCAATAATTTCAATTTTTTTTTCAATCCAGGGCGCGCGCTTGACTTCCTGTCTGCGAAAGAGCGATTCGCGAAGCTCGGGCACGACTGAGTACCCCTGGCAATTAATGCCCTGCCTGCTCTCCATTAGAATTAAGGTTCGCGGTGTTTATTTTTGATCCTCGGATATTAAAAATAAGGACAATTAGCAATTCTCCGTGGAGCGGGTGGTTCAAAGGTCATCCTTTTGACCTCTTGACCCGCATGGCGCGACGCGTGCTGCTGGGATGACGTCACGCGTTGTTTTTCCAGGGTCTCAGATCCAGGGCTCTCATCCGGGTCCTTTAGCCGAGTCTCGATCTTTCGTCGAACTCGCGTACTGCGGTTGGAGCTAGTGTTCGCGGTCAAATGCATCATCTTCCGTTAGTTAAGCCTGCAGGATGTCGGATATATTTCACCGTTACGCGTTAACGCCTCGTTAAACCTCCCACGCAACGTGGATCGAAACGTGAGTAAAAAATACCCCTCGGTGTACTCGCTTAGCAACGCCTGCACTTTTGTACCTATAGAAAGCCGCCATTGCAACCCGCCGATACGATGTCCAATGTAGGCAAGTGTGGCCAATTTTTAGAGATTTGAGCAATCCAGCGCGTTTTTCGTGTCCCATGAAGACAGGTGTGGTCCGATTCTAACGCAGACTCGCCTTGTCCGATGTAGGCGAACGTGTCCCATTTTTTGAGTTTCGTGCAAACAGGTGTCTCCACTTCTAAAGCGAGCAGTTTCTCTCGTGCGTGTCCGAGTCGTGTCCAATGTAGGCAGGTGCGGGACATTCTAAAGCAGACTGATTTGCATCCATTATAACCTATAGCCGTGTCGTGTCCAATGTAGGCAGGTTGGCCAATTTTTAGAGATTTGAACGAGGATTGTCCAGCGTGTCTCTCATGTCCAATTTTTGAAGGTTTGAGCAACTTTCGCGAGTATTTGCTAAGCGTCGTTACTTTATAAGAAAAAAGTATATTATAAGCGGTACTCGGACAGAAGCTTTACGAATCGTGCTTTAGGCAGTCGCGAAGTCACGCGCGCAACATCGACGCTCTCATTGGTTCAAACATAATTCGTTAGGTTTTCGCTAATTTCAAAACCCACGAATCTATTTATACGCGTGATTGAACGACTGCTGAAGTGCCATTCGTAAAGCATATCTGTCTGAGTAAACGTGTCACAATGCGTCGCGCGACATAGTGTATATGTTTGCCTTCCTTACAAAGTTATTTACAAAGTTATAAATTAAGGCATTAATTTTGCCCGGGTGATGAAGTCACGTGACTTCCAAAGTACGATTCGTAAAGATTCTGTCTGCATGAGTACCCTTTTTTACCTGGAAAACCTGCAAAAGTCACGGAACTAGAGAATGTCTCGAAAAGTCAGGGAATATAGTCATGTTGTTGCATTCTAAAATTAACGCTTCCTACATGCATGGTTAGTTCAAGGTCAATTTTACGAGTACAATTAAGTTTTCAAAATTTTCCACGTTTTCCGAGTACAAATTTGCAAAAACTTTCTACAATTTCCGAATACAAAATGGTCAAATTTTCGAAATTTTCTCATGAAAATTTTTTTTAAATATGTCAATTTTTTAACCGACATCTTCATATTGGCCAGAGACATTTCTTAAAAACCTGGAAAAGTTGGGGGAAAGTTTAAAATAAAATTCTTGGGGTAACCATAATTGAGATCATAAGTGACATGGATGACTTTCCGTCACGAGAAATACATAATTATTTTCTTCGAAATGCACGACTAATTTCGTTTTGTACTCGGGCGTGGAGTATTTTTTTTTATTATTATTTGCTTTTGATGAATGCTAAATTTGATCTTTTATTCATTCGAACGTCGCACCCACTCTTCGTAAACATGATCTTTTTTTTATTTTTATTTTTAAAGCTAGTTTCAATCGTCGAATTAAGTAATCGCAACGCATTGTCGAGGCTTCTTCTCTTCTTTTCAAATTCATTCAAATTTTTACTTCAATTAATAACCAACTTTAACTTCCTCCGCAAACTTCGAATAAAGGCGAGCCAACGTGCTACGAAAAGCATATGTTTGTACAGAGTACATGGAAGCCGCTTAATCCGATCACCTTGCTTCCAGCGACTTTGATCGCAATAAGCGATGAATGTCAAAAAACAAGCTAAACATTAATCTTATCGAAATAATTTTCTCCGTGTTTTAAAAATGTAAATATTTAATCGTATATTTGTATTTAGCCTACGTATGTTTAAAATACTAGTTTAAAAAAAAAGTTCTATAATAGTCGAATAAAATAAAATCAAATGAATGCAAAAGAATCACATAAATGAAATAGAACCAAATGAATGAAATAGAATCAAATGAATTACATTGAATTTAATGAGTTAAATAGAATCAAATAATTGAAATAGAAACAAACGAATGAAATAGAATCGGACGAAATAAAATTGAAGGAATATAATTTCTTCGAAAAATAAAAACGAGCAAATTTCGTAAAACACTTTGTTAAAATTTAAAAAACAAATTGAATAAAAAGCATTTTCTTAAAATCTGAAGTAAAAGTATAAAAAATACTCGATCGAAATCCATTTTTTAAATCTAGGATTAATATTAAAGGTCAATGGTGTAATGTGGGTCCGAGCTAATCGTTTCTCGTAACTACAGGAGTAACGACCTTCGATAGCGAAATATTTCGACTAATTCCGCCATTAAATCCAATTAATCTTTTAAGATCGTTGCCATAAATATTTAATCTTTTATATTAATAAAAGTCATTGGGTTAACAATTCGCTCCATTGATTTGTTTTTGCATAAATTAATCTCTTTAATTTTAATCGCCACTGAAATCGCTTTTGGGAATCGTGGTAATGAACTCCTGGCTTTTCGAAGAACGAATTTCAAGATCAAATTCTTAATAAAAACGAAATAGATGGCGCCACAGCAGCTCGCTCGTCTCAATTGTATTTTTTAGTAAGAAGCTACTTGTTAAAATAAGCTCTTTTAATATATTTAAAATATGACGTTTATATTTTTATACAACAAATATAGGTGTTTAATATTATACCGAGTGAACACAGTCTTTATCCCCCACCCCCCAATAACATTTTCACCATTAAAGGAATGGCAAGTTGATGTGTGTACTTGAATAGGAAGTCATGGGTACTCAGCTATCCATTGATGGTATTTAATGTCACCTAAGACCATTTTTGAACCAAATCGAAGTTATAATTTTTGAATGGTGTAACACCTAGGACAAAATGTCAAATTAGAAAATGGAAGAGCATGGTTTTTTTCTTCAATCTGGTTACATCTTCATTGGCAACTATTTGAAGTTGCTGCAATGTTTTGAAAACAGGGGCAAACACTAATTGCTAGCTTCACTGCAGAACACTTGTGCATGCAGGTCGCTTCACAGCAGTGCACCAATGTGCTGCAGCGCAGCACTCTCAAATTCTGATAACATTTCCGATGTACTGTTTATTTTAAAAGATATTGGACGGATCATGATAAATGAAACACCCGGTTATACAGGTGTCTAATATAACGTATGAAAGCATAAATATTTTTTTTTCAAAAATGTTTTTTGTTTTTGTTTCTGTCAGAATCGTAACTTCACTCCCTCGTCTCCGTAAGAAAAATGTTAATTTTAATTTTTTTGTTTGAAAAACTTTCAAAAATCTTGTTTTGGGCGTGTAATTAACAGCCCGCTATTTCAGTTTAAAAAGAAAAGTTTTGTGATAAGTTTTTCAGATTAAATGCATCTATTTTTAGAAGAAAAAGAATGGCTGAGTCTTGTTTTTTTTTCTTTCTTTCTCGGAATAAATGTTAATTTTGTGCAAATGTTTGCATAGTTGTTGCGCGACCATTGTTCATTCACCTTCTCTGCCATTAAATCCTCTTTTAAATAATGCTGGACACGTCCTAAGCGACAATTCCAACCGCTTGACATTTGACCAAATATGGCCGCCCTAACCTAGCCACGCCCATCTCACTCAATTCTTGGGATGACCATTTCGTTTCGAATGACCAAATGACCATTTCGGGTCCGCGCTGCTATGTCAATACCCCACAATGGCAAAGTTCTCTCAATATCATAGCGTACAGGGTGTCCACCAACCAATACCCAGATTTTCGGGAATTTTTTGAAGACACCCTGCATATCCCATATTGAAATATGTATATTGCGTATACAAATATGTAAATATAATTATATAACATAATTATGCGTATGGTAATTATGCGCATCGAACGTAATATATATATTTTGCATATGGAATGCAAAATATTTCCTATGGTAAATTTTGTTCAATGGTTTCTAAGACTTTGAGGACACTCTGTATATACCCCATATTTAAAAAAAATCTTTATAATATTTAAAAATTCAATATAATACCAAATGTTCACATAAATAATATATTTTCATACATTTCTTTGTATGTGTAAAAATATATTTTTAAGAATTTAAATACATAGTATGAAATTTTCAAATAAATATCTTTTCATGCGAGGTCAAGAAATGTAATTTTAGTTGAATCGTCGGTACAATTCTTTTTGTTTATTAAAGTATATTTCTAAAGAAATTGAAAATAATATTAAATATTCTCATCAATGGAATATTTTTATTCATATTTTTAAAACTATATATTTAAAGAATTCTCTTAATTTTAAGAATTCAAAATATTATGTAATGTTCACATAATATTATTTTATACATATCTTTGTATTTGGAAAAAATATATTTTTAAGAATTCAAAATAATATGAAATATTTACGTAAATATATTTTCGTACATTTATTCGCGTTAAAAATTTTTTTTAAAGAGCTAGGGTACGCATTCGTTGGTACTTATAATTTAAAAAAGTAAATTACCGACCACTAGCGCCAACTACCGGGCAAACACTTGGTAATGCATATCAAATGAGGGTGTACGAGGTGGCACTTCGCCAAGCCATGCTCAAAGTGCGAATTGTTACCTCGTACACCCTCATTTGATATGCATTACCAATTGTTTGCCCGGTAGTTGGCGCTATTGGTCGGTAATTTAATTTTTTTAATTATAAGTACCAACGAATGCGTACCCCTAGTTTTGTTAATTTTAAGAATTTAAAGAAATATTAATTTTCAAATAAATAATATATATTTCGTACATTTCATTGTATGTTAAAAGAATTTATATTTTTATGAATTCAAAATGTTACGATATTTTCACGTAAATTATTTACTGTATTTTTAAGATTTCGAAGTAATATATTTTCAAACATTTCTTCATACTTTTAAACGTAATTCTCCCATCAATGATAAATATTGCGTTAATTTTACAGTAAATAAATTTAATTTAAACTTAATCTTCGATTATCATTACCGGGCGTTGGTGCAATTAAACTAAAATTACAATTCTTGACCTCGAATTTCTCTTTTTGTCCCATTTTTCTTGAATGACCAGTTGACCACACCTGGTTTGTAGTACGCGTTTTCTCCCCCCGCGGTGTGTTCACTGCCCACTGTCCTCTCGCCGGACGCTATTTCATGTTACATTTTCATGAATGGTCAGAAGAAGGAGATCGCCTACGCTTAAAACGTGTTTCATTCACAAATTTCGACCTACATCACGTTCGATAAACAGCCAAGAAATAAATAATTCACCTCAATTTCCTCCACCCATTTTTTAATTTTTTTATTTGATAGCAAATTGCGCCTTTTTTGACTCCTTTTTCGCCCAAAGTCAATTACTATCTCAAATCGAGACGATTACGGTCAAAATATCACTTCGGGGATGATTAATAGCAGCTTTTCACGTTTTATACGCTACTTTTCATCTGAACTCGATGCCATCAGTGGCGCCATCTAGTGCTACCGAAGACCACTTCGAATATTAAAAAAAAATGCTAAAAATACCATTTAAAATAGTCAAAAATACCGCTTAAAATATTTTTGGCTATTTTAAATGTTATTTTTGAGTATTTTGAACGATGCTATTGACTATTCAAAATGTCATTTTTGAATATTCGAAATGGTCTTCGGTAGCAATAATCAAAACATATTAAAAAAAATCAAAAATACCATTTAAAAAAGTCAAAAATACCATTTAAAATAGTCAAAAATACTATTTAAAATAGTCAAAAATACCATTTAAAATAGTCAAAAATACCATTTAAAATAGTCAAAAATACCATTTAAAATGGTAAAAATTGACATTTAAAATATTCAAAGTTACCATTTTCAAATATTAAAAAAATGTAATTCAAGTTTTCAAAAATGTCATTCGAAATTGCAAAACTAATATTCGAAAGTTCGAAAATATCATTCAATTTTTCAAAAATACTTTCAAATGGCATATTCCATTGGCATAAACATGCCATTTTCATACTGTATATTTTTTAATTAAATTTAATTAAATTTGCAACAAAAAAAAATCTTTTCAAATATTCAAAGAAACCATTCAAACTTTCAAAAATCTTCAAACGAACCATTTCAAATTTTTACCAATATTTAAAAATAGCATTCCAAAGTAAAATAGTCAATCGTAGCATCAAATTCGGCTCAAAATCCGAAAAGCCCAAGTTGATGTTTTTCTTTTGACATTTTCACATATTTTTGTAAGTTTGATTCGTATCGCCTTCGTCCATTTTGGTCCCCTTCGAGGGGTTTGTTCCCCTCTCTGCTTTTTTTTGGGTGTGGTTTCGTTGAAGGTGAGGCTAGCCATTGGCTACTTGATTAATTGTCCACTCTTTAGAAGAAGAAAAAACAACAAATTGAACAATGGTCGCAATTAAGAGGTGTTTTGTTAAAAGGAACACGTCTCCTATTTCTTGAATATTCCCATTCGGGACGATCGAAGGCCCCACCCCTCGGCTAGCGTCTTTAATTGTTTGTTTTATCAGCTACTTCGGCCACTGCGTCCAGATGTCCAGCAGCGAGCTTCGTATCGCTATTAATCAAAGATGATGGTCAATAAGACATCGGGCAGATATGCTAATTGATACCACGAATTAGGGAGGAACCCTGGGACATGTCAGGCGTCTCAAAGATAATACAAATTAAGTGCCAGGTGGCGCCACTCATCCGCCTCATTTTACATCCAAAATTACCATCAAATAAAATCGAAAAAATAAATTTTGTTCAAAAATTTTAAAAAGTTAAAAATTGTGACAAACGTTCTTGTATTGGAAAATCGGTCAACATTTCGATTAAATAATTACGGAATATTTGGAAAACATTTTTTTTTAGAAATTTTTAAGAATAATCGATGTTTTAAAAAAACTTGTTTGGCAATTTGAAAAACACATTCGACGATTTTGAGAAACGCGTTTTGTTGGGGTTTTAAATTTTTCAGATTATGAAAAATATTCGAGAATTTGAAAAAAAAACGTTCGATTAATTGAAAAACGCGTTCGAGAATTTACATAAAATTTACAGAATGTTTGGAAAAGCATTAGGAATTTTAAAGAAAAAAAAAGTTGAAGAAATTCGGAATTTTTAAAATCTTTTCGGATCTATTTTAGAAAAACGTACGGAATGTTTGGTAAATCTTGACGAATTAAACAAATCGATCCAAACTTAAACTGCAAGATTTCGATAAAGCTGATAAAGCATCGTAATATGTTAGCAGTGTTCCTAGGGCAACAAACACCTCCGGTTATCCCACGCGTTTTAATTTTTATCCAAATTGCAAGAATGGTACAAATATCTCGGAGATTTTCTAAATGTTACTTAATACATGTGGTTTATTTAGTTCGACCTTAAGTCGTAGGCAGTCACGCTTATGTAATATAGCACCTTAAATCAAAATGAAATAAAACCGAGGAAGGAAGGAAGCGTGCTTTTCAACTCCCAAAACACGTGGGCGTTTCACCGAAAACCTTTGACATTTATCAAAAATCTGACTAATATCGATAAAGAACGAGTACGAAAAACAATTAAAAACAACACCCGCATTCCATCTTTGATATACGAGAGACGAGCGCGATATACATGTATATTCAATAAAAATTGTCCAAATAATATTATTTTTAATACTAATATAAATTGTTGAAATGGAGAGACGATTAGAAAGTCGATAGAAATACGCAAATGAAATTTTAGCTTAATAATGATGAATTTAATAATACGGGGTACCCCCAGACCTGAAAAACCTGGAAAAGTCAGGGAACTTGAAAATGTCTGCAAAAGACAGGGAGAAGTCAGGGAAGAGTGGCTTATTTTGAAAAAGTCAGGGAAATTTAACGTTGCGGTTGCGATCCAAAACTAATGCTTCTAAATGGTTAGCTCAGGGCACATTTTCCCAGTACAAATTTTCAAAATTCCCCAAGTTTTCCGAGGACAAAATTTGCAAAATTCCGCAATTTTTGACATTTTCATTAGTCAGGAAATTGTTTTTTATACCTGGAAAAGTCAGGGAAGTTGAAAATGTTTCTATTTATTAATAATTGTGGTAATGTAATACCGTAACCAAATAATGTTATTTAATTCGTAGTAATGAATTTATAATAATAATAGGCCTACATGTAATAATAATGAATATCAATTTATTTATTCTCCAATTAAATATAAGCTTAATAATAATTAATTTATTAAAAAAACTTTAGAAATTTTTGGAACAAAATATTTAAAATTTTAAAAACTTTTCGAAATTAAAAAAAAAAAACGTTCGAAATTTTTAAATCATCGAGAATTTTTGTGTAAAATAAACGTACAGAATGTTTGGAAAATCTTGACAAATCGATCAAAATTGAAAATCTTGACAAGTGTTAAGAACATTTTCAATTAATAACTCTCACAATATCGCATCATGAATATTGTCTAATTTATAATAATAAAAATAAAGATCTCGTCTCTAAGGATATTTTAATTTCGTAATAATGATACGAAATAATATCATTTAATTAATAATTACAATAATAATAAATATAATTCGTAGAAATCGAGGAACGATCAATAAATCGATAGAAATATCTCATTCTCAAATTTAATTTGAGCTTAACATGAATATTTTAATTTAAATTATAATTACCGAAAATTGCCGCATTAACGTCACGTAATAATATATCATTTAATTCAAATTAATTAAAATAAAATTATTTAACATTTTTGAATAAATCATGTTTTGCCTCTGAATATCGAATGTGACATTTCCCACTTAATCGGATTAAATCTATTCGGGGAATTAAGACGCCCTCTATCGGGCTACTTTTCACTAATACATTTAGCGATGACCGCACGGGGGCGTTTTACACCGTGATATTTCGCTGCCCGAGTTTCAACTTTAACCTTTCCTATAAAATAAAAAGAAACTGCCGCGAGTGCGTTTGTGAAGTGAGGACGTTGATTTTCAAAGGCTTCATTTATCTCGGAAACTACTTGAGATGAATATGGAGATGGCGCAATAGGGGTACTCAGACATGGAAATATTCGAATCGTACTTTGGCAGTAATAAAAGTCACACGTGTAGGCCTACAGGTAAACTCGGTACGCCTATTGATTTAAAAACAGCGAATCTCTTCGAATGGATTTTAATACCTAAGAACATGTTCGTAACTCGAGAAGGGGGTCAAAAAAGGTGTTCGTAACTGGAGAAGGATGTCATAATAGGTCATGTTCATAACTCGAGAAGGGGGTCGAAACAGGTGTTCGTAACTGGAGACGGGGGTCGTAAACGGTCATGTTCATAATTCGAGAAGGGGGTCGTAAAAGGTCATGTTCGTAACTGGAAAAGGGGGTCATAAAAGGACATGTTCGTAACTCGAGAAGGGGGTCGTAAAAGGTCATGTTCTTAACTAGAGGAAGGGGTTCAACAAAAGTCATGTTCGTAACTATATTGATGTCCATAAATTGAAATGTTCGTAACTGGAGTCAAAAATTCAATGTTCTTAATTCGGCAAAGGGTTCATAACTCGTAACTCGTAAGAACATGTTGATAAAACATGTTGATGTTTGAATAAAATTATTATTATTATTATTATAAAAGGTCCTGTTCGTAACTATAGAAGGTGGTCATAAAAGGTCATGTTCGTAACTGGAGGAGGGGGTCATAAAAGGTCATGTTCGTAACTGAACTGGAGGAAGGGGGGTCATAAAAGGTCATGTTCGTAACTGGAGGAAGGGGTCATAAAAGGTCATGTTCGTATATAACTCGTGAATAGGGTCATGAATGGTCAAGATCGTCAGTCGAGAAGGGAGTCGTAAAAGGACGTGTTCGTATTAAACTAGAGAAAGGACTCTTAAAAGGTCATGTTCGTAAGTCGATTTAAAAGGTCATTCAAATGCGTATTTTTAGGTGCGAATAGTTCGTAAGTCGTAGAGTTCGTTAAAAGCGGGGGTTTCGTGCGCTTTATCGATAAACTAAGTTCGTACGTCACTCGTTCTATTTGAGGACCTATTTGGTGGGATGGAGGGGCGAGAGAAAAGGTGGCAACTAATTGCGTCAATAAATCCCCTTCCTAATTTGGCATTGAGTATTTTTCATCAATTTTTTTTTCGCTGGTCTTCAATTAGGAAGTTATTCATAAAATGTTTCCGAAATTAGTTTTTCGTCGCCGCCCCTCTTCAACCGTTAGCTCTCATTCGCGCTTCGATGGTTTTGCACAAAATAAAGAGATTTTTGCCCTAAATAATTGCTTCAAATAAAAGAAGAAGAAAAACAAAAATATACCCCTTGAAAGCGAGCAATCACACGTGGCTCACGTGTCGTGCGTGCTTGCCCCTCAATTGGAACGTCTACGAGATATTTTAAATGTTCGCAATTTACTTGTCCATGACATGTGAAAATGTCCAGAAACATGTTGAATTATTTCCTTCAACCTCCTTCGAGTGTACAAACCAATTTAAAACTATTCCAAACTCACGTGTTAGAAGCATATTGAGATATTTCCTAATTTGCTTGTTTCTAGAACATTTTGAAATAATCCAAAATGGCTAGTTTGAAACGTTTTTCAATATTTCCTAATTTTTGTCTCTAGGACAGTTTCATAATTTACGTGCCTCAAACACTTTAAAATGTTCCAAAATTACATGTTTGAAACAAGTTGGATTAAAGACAAATTTAAGACACTTTGAAGCAGGGTTCCCCCATAAATTTTCTTTTCAACTTCCCTGACTTTTCTTTGAATTATACAGTTTTTAAAAAAAAAATTCCCTGATCAATGACAATGTCAAAAAATAGAACCTCAAAAAATAGGTCCGCAAATAGAACGAGTGACGTACCAACTTAGTTTACCTTTGAATTGTTTCAAAATAATTAAATTTTTCTGAAGAAAAATAATTGTTAAATTATTTCACTTTTTCTGAACAAATAAAATCATTTTTAAATATTTTCTTAATAATTCTTAATAATTCTTAATAATTTAAAAATATTTCAATTTTTCTCATCGACAATTCCGGTTATACATGTACATGTAGTTCATTGACTCTTCGTTTTCGGATAATCGAGCGTATCTTCAAATATTGGTTTATGCAAAACATGTTGAAACGCCTCTCATCCCGCCTTCATTCGTTTCAATTTTCAATCTTGTTTGAATCCATGTATATTAAATTTTTTTTCCCAATTTGTCCGCTTTCTTCACCTTTAACATTTAACCTTCGCTACGATACCTCAACAAACCGCAAAATGCCGATCGAGTGCACTCAACGTGAACTGGCTTACGATTCAATCGATAGACCAAAACACCCACAGGGAGCGCTCGTGTGGATGGGGATTTCCCCGTATATTTAAAATGCATTTTGAAACCAATTACACGTGTTCCAATTTTCCATTTTCTGAAAACATATTTGCAAAATTTTACAACAGATTCTGAGAACATATTTGCCAAATTTCTAACAGTTTGAGGACATAGTTACAAAATTTTCAACAGTTTCCTAGAACATATTATTTGAATTTTCAACAGTTTCTGATTACATATTTGCTAAATTTCTAATAGTTTCTGAGTACATGTTTACAAAAATTTTCAATAGTTTTTGAGAACATATTTGCTAAATTTCTAACAGTTTCTGAGGATAAATTTACAAAATTTTCCACTGTTTTTCGTTATAGAGTTGTAACAATTTCAACAGTTTCCGAGGAAGTTTTCGACAGGTTACGAGAACATGTTTGAAAAATTCTCAACTTTTTCAGAGTAAAAATTTGCAAGACTTTCAACATTTTTCGAATACGAATTTGTAAAATTTTCAGAAAATTGACATTAGTAATTGATATGTATTGCAAACTATTGAAAGTTGTCCTTGTACACGTGGATTTTGCAAAAATCGTGGCTTACATTGGCATACATTGATTTTGTCATTGGTCATGCAGGGAAGTTAAAAATGAAAGTTTTGCTCCGAGTAACGAACTTCAATTACCTATTTCCTTTTTTTGCGAACTCGATTTCTCATTCGAGTGATATTCGTTAGGTTTTTCTGTTCCATTTTTAGGGAACGGAAAATTGTTTGATATTTTTAGGAACTCGAGCATAATATTATAAAGGTGAGGGCGAGTTGCATTTTTTTCCTTTTTAATATCATTCCAATTTAGGAACGTTCTATTTTTTAAAACTTTTTTAGGATCCCTACGCGCGTCTTTTAAAACCGCGGTTTGACTGTACGTACATGTATATAATAGCGAGGAACGTCATAATAGGAGTACTCAAACAGAAGCTTAACGCATCGTAAAATCGTAAAGCAACGATAACCTCGTGATTTTGTTTTAAACCAATGAGAGTGTAGATTTTCCCACGTGACTTAATGGCTGCCAAAATACGATTCGTAATGCTTCTGTCTGAGTATCCCTAACACGTTCATAGCATTATCTTTTAGTTTTCGTCGATAATCCTTCAACTTCGTGTCAGATTGCTTTTCTCACTCTTTTTATGTGCGAACAATGTTTTTTACGCATGCGCACCTACGTGCGACTGTTTTCTACGCATGTGCATATACGTCCCGAAAGCGCCACCTATCGCATTTTTCGTCCGCTAGAGGACGCTGCTTCTAGGACGCACTTCAACGGTCAATCGCGTGCATTTGTGGGGATTATTAATGATTCGGTCATTATTCGCGTCATGTAATCCATTACGAGTCGACGCCACCTCAAAAGCTTTTCAATTCAGGAATTTATGATCTGTTGTAAAAGTAATTTTAAGAGAAAAAAAAGAAATCGTGAGCCTCGAGCCTTATTTTTCACTCAAATATTCATCGGCGCATAAAGACGCCAACACCTGCGGGGTGACCTTTATTCACGTCTACGTAATCGTTCTAAATCAGTGAACGAAAGTAGAATGGAACGCCTATGCGATGAGGTAACAGGTATATTCGTTAGTTTTCAAATTATAAACTCGTTAAGACGAATCTCGAAGGTCGTTTCAACAGAAGTTCGTCTTATCAGAAATTAAACGCATCTTGCAATGGGAAGGTGCTGCGACATTTATCGGGAAATTCCCCGTTATAACGTACATGTACAGTATACCTCTTTTTCTCCATTACATAAAGTTCGTTTTAAAGTAGCGTATAGCGCGAATGCCCGGGAACTAGAGCAGGGCTGCACCAAACCTGCATGGAAAAGCCAGAAAACTTGAAAATGTCTGGAAAAGTCAGTTTAACGTATTCATGGTGTCGCTATCCAAAATTAATGTTTGCTTTTGGTCAGCTTAAGCCCACTTGAAAAATATTTAACATTTTCCCGGTACAAATTAACAAAATTTTCACCAATTTCGGAAGGCAACTTTGCGATATTTCCAAACTTTTCCTAATATAAATTTAAAAGATGTACAACCTTTTCCAGCTCACATTTGCACAATTTTCAACTGTTTTTCAAATACAGATTCCGAGGAGAAATTTTCGAAAAATTCAGCACATTTCGAGGAGAAATTTGCAAAATACTGAACCTTTTCAGAGTACTAACTTTCACAATTTTTTCATTGCTAAATTTTAAACATTTTTCAAAACATAAATCGTTGTCCCGTGTCGATTTTGCAAAATTTTGGAAAGCATCGGCATATGTCAATTTGACATTGTCATTGCATGGTCAGGGAAATTTGTTTAAAAACAGTCAGGGAATTTCTGGGGGAAACCTTAATTTCGTCGAAGTTCGGATGAAATCCTACCCTCCCCATCCCCCTCGAAACCACGTACATAAAAGAGAGGGTATAGCGACTTTTATCGGGGAATTCCCCGTTATAACTATAGAAAGGGAACTAGAAATAAGTTCGTACTAGCAGAAATTCGTATAAAGCGATTTCTTCAATAATGATGTAATGCACGTTTAAACATATTTTCATTAACAAACACGCCATCCATTCAACGTTAATCAGTTATTAAATGAGCGAACGATTGCTACGATTATGAATTTATAAGTGATGAAAAAGGATTCGCTTACATGTAATGCAATTACAATTTAATGTAATATTTATTATTTAAATGAAATCATTTATTAAACAATTAACCTACGGAATAGAGAATTTCTAATGAGCTAATTTCGTTTTATTGGATGCTTTTGGCTTCTGACCCCAGAGACGAGATTATAATTAGAATCAGTTTCAAATCAAATTTTTAATTTGAAATAAAAGCGCGTGGATTTTAATGAAAACAAATGAACATCTTGGGCCTCAAGTGGTCGGAATTCATATTAATAAAGGAGTATACACGACCAAAAAACGTTTAATTAGAAAA
>JAQGBX010004098.1:0-15952 GCA_034698745.1 Megaphyllum sjaelandicum | reverse complement strand
AGACAAGATGTGAATTAGAAGGTTGATTGAAACGTGTAAACAAGCCCATAGATAATTTTTCTCGTCTCACCCTCAATAATTCCCAATTTATTCCTTGAATAAATTTGTGGTACAATTCTTGGGTTAGAATTTTACATGAGTTTTGATGAAAGAATTTATTCTTGTTTAAGTTGTCTGCCTTTTGATACGAGCCAGCGTTTAAACAAAAAAAAACGTTGACGTCCCTTTAAATTCGTCTTAACGAGGTTCGACTGTATTTCACTTTCATTTCTTTCATTTTGAACAGTGTTTGAATTCATCATCTGATATTGCAAGGCTTATCAATTACGTTCAACCATTTATTATTTTTAGTTTTGTCATTGTTAAAAATATAGCAAAACACATGTTTCAAAAACATTGAATTACGACTTTCAATGCGATTTATGTCACAAGGAGCACGATTTTAGCTCACAGTTGACATTTGCGACCAAATCGGTTGTGGTATTTTCTATCTTTCGATGAAGTCGGGTGGAAATCATACAAATTTCCATCCTCGTGGCATTTATCAAACGAATGCGCTGCAAATTCACGCATATTTATTCATTTGTAATGTTCACCTTTCAGGGTTAACAACTGTTCAGTGCGGCAATAACTTTTGAAGTGCGAGCCTTCGTCCGGTTAATTGCATTAAATTTGACCATTTTGTTCATGAAGCCAAATTACTAGTTGCAAAATGGAGGTATTTGTGCCTTAATGCATATTTTTCATCGCATTTGTTCGTTAAATTGGTGCATTGCTGTCCAAATTTGACCCCTGAAAACCAGGACAAACATTTCACGAATATGGTCCAGGGATCATTCATATACGACGTCTACCAAAACATCGAGAAAGAACAAATTCCTAATTTTATGACTATATGTATGGGATCGTTTATCGAGTTGCATATCTTTTGGATTTCGAATATAAATTTTTACTATACCAGATAAGATTTCTTTTTACGATTTCATCATCGAAAGCGAGCATTTTCAACTCTTTTGGCTTTATGGGCAATGATAATTTGAGAAGCATACTTAATATCGATCCTTACTCCCCTTTTTCCGACTTATTGTAATGAAATGTATATTAGGATGTCACTTTGCGATAATGCGAAAGGATTAAAATTGTTTTATGGCTGAACCGTTAATTGTGAAGACATTTTAGAAATAAAAATATATTTGTTCTACGTTGGCCAAGAACCTCTATAAGAATGCTCTATAAAATGTATTTCTCTCGTAAATGCCTCAACGGCAAGAATAAGAAAAAGTTAATATTTTATGACCCAGAGGGTTTCGAGTATCGAAAGAAATTGAATTGCGTTTCCGTTATCAAATTTTCCAAGTTTTAACGTAGAATTCAGCACTGCACATCAGGTAAATGCCTAGGGAAATTAATATTCTCATACCATAAGCTGACATTATGTATTTTTGGGGGTAAAAGATTAAGAAAGATGAAAGGCAAATATGCATGAAGGCATAAACAGCGAACTCCTCGGAGACAGAAACGTATTTTATACATAATATTTATAGATGGATAAAATTATAAACGAATAATATAAGTAGGTCTATTTGGATGGGAATAGGCATTCAAGAATGAAAGTATGATAAAAATGGTATTCGGATGCTCAGTTGTCTTACCGCGAAAGAGCTAAAGTACGAAAGTTTGATGAACCTTGTTTCGAGGAGGATTTTGACCTTTTGACTTAAAGTGATACATGCTGAATCAGATAAATTGTTTATTTTAAATAAAATTATTAAATATTATAACTAACTTTACAAAAATACTACAGGAAACATTCGTAAAATTTCACGTTATAAAACTTTAGTAAAACTTATAGTTTATTTTTTATGCAAGGAATCTATGCAACTACATTATATCATTAGTCTTGTTTAAATTTTATTCAAATGTAATCTGTACAATAGATAATTATCACAGCTATTTATATATCTTTTTAAAACATTTAACAGAAGCCAACAGAAGTCATGCCGTTTTGTAAAGTATTGCAGTGAATTTAAATTCAGTTGATGTTTAATGCAATTTATTGATTCCGATTGTTACTTATATAATTATATTGTTACTTATATAATTATATTGTTACTTATATAATTATATTGTTACTTATATAATTATATTGATACTTATATAGTCTATAGAACAGACATGTTTCACATGTTGATGTAATAAAAATGATTGTGACAAGTTATAAGAAATCAAAAATATCGAAACCAAAATGTTAGTTTTCACTGAACAAGGGTTGTTTAACAGATTTTCTCGTGAACATTTGATATGCAATTCTTATTGTATGGTTATTATTTATGTTCCACCTATGATTCACACCTACAGTACATGTACATATATGTTTTGCAAATTGACATTGCATCTGAAAAGCTACTGAAATAAAAGAGATGTTTAAGATTAAAGTAGGTTCACTATTTGGTGTTTTAGCCTGCATCTTTCCAAATTTCTCGAAAAAGCAATCTTCTAGCGGGCTGTGTGATGGAAAAATTGAGTTTAGCAAATCGATTTTTTCCAGCATCCATATCGCCCGAGTAATACAAGTATTTTTCTTGTAAATCAACAGTGGCTTTAATCTACTGTATAATGCAGTATGCCTCACATCCTAAAGCTTAATGTCTCACTTAAATGACAGGATACGTTTCTATTCACCCTGAAATTTAGTCAGAATATTATACGAAGATGCTCGTGGCCTGCTCAAGACTGAAGTTTGATAGGGTATTTCGGTAAAAAAAATGAAAATTTCGAATTTCCCGATAAATGGCTGATATTCAAGCACGCGTATGGCAGCCAGATTGCGTTTTTATCAGGAACACTTTGTTCGAACTCTGAAAGCTTAAATCCAAAATCCATCCAATTCATATTTAGTGAATTGTTGAAAGTTTGCTCTGCTCGTGTTGCTGTTCAGTAATTTGCATCTGTATATGAAATTCTCGTGGTCGTAGTAATCCCTGGATAGTCTGTTGATAGTTTTTTTGTCGCCATTGCGACCATAATAAATAAAAGCCATGATTTGTTGCAATAAGTTAAAGAAACTTGAATTGCCTGTTATGTTACTTCGTATGAGTTATGCTGTTCATTTCTGTTTCGTTGTAAGATAAATCGGGCTGTGTTTAGGTTTTAAATTTTAATTTGAGCTGAAATTTCCCCCGATATTTCGCAGCTTTCAGCGGTCGTAAATCACCTTTACAGTATCTTTTAGTTAGCTGAAATGTTTCTATTCAAGTCACGTGATTTGTGGGGCCATGATGTATACGCGTTATCAGATGTTCCGTAATGTCAGCGATTTAATGTGTTATTAAAGCACGTATGAAAGTATAAATCTAAGAACGTGTTCCTATTGATTAAATGAAGGATTATTTTATGATTTTTATAAACCTATTATCGGACGCGTTTAGGAAACTGTTTACTAGATTGTCTCCTGAAATGAGTCTGTGGGTTTCAAAATTCAAATTGTTCAGAAACTTGGTTGATACGTTTACAAGTACGCCAAATATAAGATTAACTTAGAAATATAGCATTCAGAGAGCCGTCTGTCCACAAAATAAAACGAATCAATACATAATCAAATTTTTACTTAAAAATATAGTAAAACCTGGAAAAGTGACCACCTGTTTATGTTGACCACTTTTTTGTGTATTGTTTTTTCTAGTGTACATTTCCTTCATAAGAATTCCCTGTATGGTGACCATGACCACCTGTTTATTATGTACAGTGACCAGTGTGCGTTGTCTTTTTTTGAAATTTTTAAAGGGCTAATCTACCTTAAAAAGTGACCAGATGACAGATGAGTCACGTTATATCTTGCTTTAACCCATGGACATGATGATTCTGTACTTTTTTGGTTTCATGGTTTTTACTGCATGCATTACAGTCTTCATGTATAAGTGCAGAGTGCATGTTCATTATTTTAATTTAATTCAAGCATTCTTTGTATACTGACCACCTGTGTACAGTGACCAACATAGCATTATTTTTGGTAGTCACTCTGAACAGGTTTCACTGTATACTTTACATTATTTTGAATAACAAAAGAATTCATCTTGTTTTAATGTTATAAAACTGGAAATTCGTCTTCTTCTGGTGGCAACTCCAATTCAGATTATAGATTAAATTTCAAAGCATAAAAATATGCTATTTGACTCGGGTGAACTCTTCAATCTATTAAAAAACTGTATAAATGAATAGTATTGAATGTGCTTACAGTACAAAATTAAAAATTAGATATTTTATAATGTTATAAATGGATGTGTGACTTAAGTTTAACTCAAGTATGCATTTCCCGAGCAAGGTGACTGAGTAGTAAGTGTAGTATTTCGCTGTTGTTGCCGTTTGCAAGCCCGGGTAAATGAGGAGGGTTGGACAGATGAGTGGAGATGCGCCGCCTGTTTCAAAACCGACTAGACGATTGATATATACTGCCGGAGTCTCATTGGCACAGGTCTTTGGCACACGATGATCATGATTATCATTATGATGATGATAATAATGATGATGATGATGATGAGAACGCATTTACGGCACTTTATCAAATTTGAAGAATTGTTAATATGGGTGCATGATGCAGTTTTGAGCCAGATTGAAAATATTTTTGTTTTTTATTGTACAGTATATTCCTGTCCCTTTGTTAACCTTCCCATAATAATCTACAGTGTAATTAAGACTCGTTAAAGGCGTTTCATGACAGAATTTTGCACTTCAGAATTGGTCGATCGACTCATTAAACGAATGGCCACGAGATGGAAATGCACCCAAAAACCTTGCCATTGCCCCATTTTTATCCGGCCTGCGTCCTCGTACGTTTTCCAATATTGGGACCCACGATGCCAGAGATCAAAAAAAAAAAATCCAGGACCCGTATAAGTATTCATTATCGCCTATGTAGACGACGCAAATTGCAGTCTTCCAGATCGAGTTTTCGGTGGCTCACATACAGTATGTATCTGGCGCTGCACTCCAAAGTGCGCCATGTGGACTTTTTTTTTCTTCAGCCATCTCCTTGGCACTCAACTGATGGCTAAACATTCATTTTCAGCAAATGCGTATACGTCAATGGGCCTATTAGGTGAACGTGAATGTTTTTTGCACTTTGAAAGCCTAGCTCCCAGCTTTAAATGGCAAGGCATTTTCGGGGGGTTGTAAATGCGCAAAAATTACTTCCCAGGGCCGCAAATTTAAATGGAAGTTCGAAGGAATTGGCTCGCATTTCTGGGCATAAAAGACGTTGAAAGCCTGATGAGAAGCAAAGAGGACCACCTAGAACCAATCTGTACTGCGCATAAGTTAGGAGACTCGAAGTGTATTTTTTTTCTTCTTTTTTTCTTCTAGCAGTCGCATTCCCACCGCTGCACACGCAGCGCCATTTAATGCAAACTCTGAAGAAGAAAAAAATGGCGGCAATAAATGTAATTTAGAAGTTCTTAGGAAATGCTGTTACGCTCTGTTAACATTACCGCATAAACATCAGACGCATCTGCTCTGTGCTTCTTCTACGTGCGCACTAACGAAAAAACCACTCGGTTGCACAATTGCAAACCCAGTGCTGCTTGAAATAAATGACGTTTCCATATTGTGAATTTGAATAGATGCGGATATTAGCCGAACAAATCTAGTCACCGCAGAACGTACGACGCAGTTGGGGCGAAAATTGCCCATGTAAGGATATGCTCAAGTTAAAAACTGTGGAATTAAAGAGACGAATTTGGGAAAAAATGAGGAATTATTTTTTGTACCGGTTTGGCATGTAGTCGTGTAAATGTGAATGAAAACTCAAAATTGCCTATGATAATGCGTGTGCCCCAAATAGAGACTACACTGATGCAGTTTAATTTGAAATGAGCGAATTTAATGTTATGCCCCGTATACGCTACGACAAACGGCAAACAAAAACCTATACAAACGACAAATGGTTTGCCCAAAATTTGTTTATCCAAAATCACTGGTCTATAGACTAGTTTCAACAAACGGAGTGCAAACACTATATGGAAAACCATCTTCAACAAACGCATCTGCTCAGCAGACGATTTTCAGACAATCATGATAACGTGATACGAACCATTTTTCTTCCTTTGATGTTACCGACACTCGCCAGGAAGGACAAACGGTTTGTTCCAGACTTCCAGATCATTGTTTTGGTTTGTTCGTTTGTAAACTTTTTTTCACAAACCAATTGACAAACCGTTTGTCGTTTTTGGTTTTTTGGTTGCCGTTTGTCGTAGTGTATACGGGGTTTAAAAAAAACAAAACTAAAAGGACAAATTTGAGAATTCGAATTTGGGTAAGATTTTATTATCAGAAGTAGCTTATCATTAGCTTAAAACAAGCTCAAGTTGTTTTGAAATACGTTTTACCAACTACAGTTTAAAATACTGTTCGTGAATACAAGCATGTGCATAGTATTTGTATGCATCCAACAAAATGTTCACGAAATGCATGACAAACGTACAGTGTATGTATTTGATCACAAAGCCAAAACGAACTGCGAAAGGTATAATATCTAGAATTTAAAAATAATTGGGTGAAATGCGAAAATATTTTTGAAATAAAATCCATCTGAAGCAGTTTTAATGTAAAACAAGCAGATTTCATATTTTGAACATTTAAAAAGACAAAATTCAGAGGTATAAAACATGAGTTTTGCTAACATTTTACTATAGAAGTACATGTAGTAAAAAGGGTTCAAATATATTTGTAAGTGCATATTTTATAAACTGAAACGAGCTCAAGTAATTTTTAAATACTTTTTACCCACTATATATATGGTACTTGTATACAAGCATGTGCATATATAGTAATTGACTAGATTCTACAAAATGTTCACAAAATACATGTATGATAGGCTGAAATGTTTGATTAAAGCGAAAGTTGTAATACATGCAGTATATAGAATTTAAAAATGAATTGCAAATCCTTTTTTAAATAACGCAAACAAACAAATTTTATATTTTGTAGAACAAAAAGGACAAAAATACGGGAATTTTGATAATTTTCTTACTAGAAATTTATTACATGTATATACAGTATGTAATACCCAGAAATAAAGTAAACATAAGACAAACTGACCTGAAGTAACAATCTATAATATTAAATATTTTCTAATAACTATAAATTCTATACTATAACTAAACATTTCACGAAATATGACCACCTGGAGTGATTTCTTCTAAAGTAAACTGAAGTTAAAATGTGTAGCGGCAAATTTAAAAAGGCAAATTTAAGTCAAATTAAACGAAAATACTTGTGAATTTTTTCATAGCAAGCTTCAACTATTAGGAAAGTTTCACTAAATAAATGCAAAACCAATCCTAACAATAAGAAAAATAATGTATCTGTTGTTAAGAGTTTGTTTATGATTGAAGATTATGATATACCTTTCTTAAAAATTGTCGAAATAGATTGCACGTATTTTTAAATGTTTCATGATTTTTTCCAGCAGTCGTGTTTCTGGTAAATTATTGTGCAGCAGTACGAAACCACATTTAATGAAAAATGCGTTTATTTAGTGCATCAAGCAAACCCTTACGTGTCTCTAGCTAGTGGTCCAAGAACTTCCTTTTCCATATATTCACTATAATTGTGAAATATTGTTCGAATTTCCTTGCCGAATGCATGCTGATGTCTCGACATATAAATTTCGAAGAATTAAGGATAACGCATGGTCACTCGCTATGCGACAACCTAAAGTCGGCAGATAGCATTTTTTTCCCGTAATATTTTCAAAATCAAATTGAAGTGGCAAGTAAAAGCAATTTCCATGCAAAAGCGTACACTTTTGTATGAGGAGGAAGAGACATTTTAAGACCGGGATGCATTTTATCGGTTTTCCTCCGTCCTTGCTTATTTGAATTCTTGAATTTCATTTAGCTTTTGTTGAACCACGATTTCGTCGTATTGTGAAGATTTACGCTGGGGCTTGAAAGAAAACTGTTAGTGCCAAACCTCTTCATATAAATTTCTGGCGAGACATTAGGAATGCCTCGCCAAACATTTTTTTGAAAAGCATTTTTTTGTTTGTCGTTTGCTTAATATATTTTTCTTGGCTAAATTCTTTCATCTTATTGTAACTTTGGTGGTTTGATGTCTGCGACGCGCCGGATGCACATATACTGTATATGTTGAAATTTCCAAAACTATATTCAATTTAGTCTTCTTAATTCATTAAGGTAACCTAAATTAAATTGTATCGTCTATGCGTAAATTTGTTTCGTTATACGATTTATGAAACCGTGAATTGCATTAACTGGGCAGGAGCATATTTTAGAATTTTAATTGGAAATCCAACTAAGAAATTGAAATTTTCATTACAGCTTTGCCGTATTATAAATTATGAAGTTTATACTGGCAAATGTGAATGGTTATTTGATTAACCCATCGTGTTCAAATTAAAGGAACTAGATGGTTTGAAGTAATTACAATCGTATCTTATTATCAAAGTATTAAAACAATCATAAATATCAAAACCACGTTATACCTTTGTTGCGATGCAACTTCACTAATTCCAATGAAACAATGAAACATTTGTCGCGAAATATATGCTTTTGTTTTATTTTTTTGTTGCTGAAAATGTTGCCGAAATTTCTTTCTGTGCAACTGCTGCTGAAACAACTATCGGGAACATTGTGTTCACACGGACCACAGTCACCACACCAATGAAACATTAAGACTTTTAAAAGAAAATTAAGGACATGCCATGAAACACTGTTTTGCAACAAACATCTGTTTTACGAAAAACATATTGTGAAACATGTAAAAGGATGTATTGCAGAAATACTGTTTCGTAGAAATATATCGTTGGTCTGTATTAAGAATTCAAATTTATTTTTCTTCAACAAACCATCATTTGGTCAAACTTTTCTATGTTTATGTACTGTATATGAGCTTACTGAATATTTGAAAACATTTCATGCTGAGACTATACAGTTTATAAATTGTGCACGGAAGTTTTGATAAAACAATATTAACCTGCGTATTTTCTGCGTTTTCATTTTAAATAAACAGCATACAGTATGTTGGTAAATTAGTTTTGAAACTGTCTGCATAAATATTTAATGTTAAATTAATGTTTATTAACGGTTGATGATTAAGTTACTTTACAAATAATTAAATTGATGCAGCAATGCTTACAGCAATACTATGTTCATCTATATTTAAAAAGGAGCGATGTATGGTTGTATGTGGGTGGCTTAGTGGGCGAAAAGTGTTTCCATGGAGCGCCTTTGCTGAAGTAGTATGGGGGCGCTGCGGTCATGATTCGTTCATAGGCCTACTTCGTCGCAACAGCAAGTTGTTATCGGTTAGTACAGTCCGGGCAACTTGCCCGGGTTTTACAACTATTATCTTATATGGTAATATCCCAATAGGCACAAGTTCAAACGCGTTTTCCATTTTTTTCTTATTTATGTGTATTTCAACTCTTCGTAAACTGATTTCGGAAACATTTTGCTCTAGCGCATTTACGATTAATCAACTGATAAACTTGTCCTTACGTGTCATTGCCCCTCACAAGGACAAAGAAGTATTTTTCTAAACATCCATGCATGGGTTCGACGTTAGAAATATGACATTTTTTATTCTTCTGTTTCATTTTCACCAAATAGTTCCATTCTAGCGAAATTTGAAATTTTCAGCTCTAGCAGATCTGGGAATTTGTATCACTTCATCTTAGCATCTCCTTGCTGGCATTAAAATAGAAACGACATTGCATGCTAAATGATTCAATGTTCATTTATTTTTCAAATCGATTTTCTTATTCAAGCTTCATGATTTTCAAAAGGGGTTTTCGCTGTCTCGCGAAGAAAAGGCTCGTGAAAAGAAACAGTAAAAATATAAATGCAGCAGCTGCAGCGGGCTTATCTTTTAACTTGTTCAATACTTTGCCTTTTATACAGTTTGACAAATCTTTACTGACGTTTACAAACTAGTCTTCCTGTCCTAAGGGAACACTATATCTGTGCAATTTGCCAAATGTGCACAACCGCTGTGTTTGATTTGAATAATGAACCCTTAATGTAATCAGTTGCATTCAAAAACGTACGTTGCTCTAAAAAGCTCAAAGCAATTTCGGGCTAAAGATTGTTCTCACGTATGAAACCCACGTAGGAGAAATTCTTTGTAACAAAGCGATTTCTTTTTCTTCTTTCCTCGATTTAAGCGAATGAATATTTTCGTAGGGAAAGTTTCTAGAAATATTTCTTGTTAATGTTATTAAAGGGATGATATCAAAACTAAAATTGATTTTTTTTTCTGGTTTGTTAAAAAAAAATGGTAATTTATAATGAAAATAACTTTTTTCATCGAGTCTTTGAATGCTTATGATCTTCCATGTCATTTTTATGGAAATACTTCTTGTGAGAACGGATTTTGTGGAAAATGTATTTAATGGGACAAAGAAATTAATTTGAAAATGGTTAACTCATTCACTCGAAAATTCTATCAAATCGAATAAAGCATGTAAACTTACTTCTGAATATATGTAAAAGCTGGATTTATGTGAAAAAGTGAGAAAAGAATAACAGATGAATTTTTTAATTAAATTTAACAAATGTGTTTGTGAATATGAGTGGCTCAAACATCTACAGTATTTACGCTCTTTTGTGTACCGAGTAACTATATTGAAAAAAATACTGTATGGTTGAGATGCACAGTGGTGGGTAGGCCTACTTGTATATGCAGATTCTGGATATTAGAACTCACAATGCAGAATGATGCATTGGCATTCAGAATGGTTATTTTGAATTTGCATAATTAGTGTATAACAATACTTTGATTTCGCAGTATTATGAATATCAGCCGTTTTAAATTAGTGCTTGTTTATGCCTTTGCAAAGTAGTTGCACTCGAAATGTGGTTGTTCATTGTAATGTGTGGTCAATATTCATGGAATTGGTATGTACATTGTACACTCATCGCACTTTGGCAGTCATGAAGTCAATTGTGCAAAATGGACCTGCTAAATGTGCTAATTGGGTTAAAAATTCTCTCAAGGTTATCGCTGCATGTTTTAAACCTATTCATTTTTCACACTTGTCTTCAAGTGATGGTGTTGATTTCTTCGTTTAAGAGGCATTTCGAATTCGGATACAACAAATGTTGTGCTAGATAGCATATATTTTTGAGTTTCCAAGCATTCGCGCTACATGTATGTTACGTTAAATCAATCTTTTTAGCCAGTATGAAGAAATGTAGTGAGATACGGGAAATTCCCCGATAACAGTTGCAGCGCATATTCACATTGGGTAGGATTTCATGTCTAACTTCTGACAATCCGAACTTCGGTTTAAACCAACTAATTTTGACGTCCCTTGAGATTTGTCTTATCGAGGTTCGACTATACATGTATATTGCGAATCTAGTCGAAGTTCCTTTAATTCGTGATCCAAATTTCGGTTAAACTACCAGATAAATGTTGACAATTTCTGCGAAAAAGGACAAGACAAACAAAGTCAAGAATACGTTTCCTAGTAAATGTTTACTCGCGAGCCACTAAGTTGTTGTTAACCTATAGATGCAGGATTTTTGAAATATGAGATTGTCCAACCCAGCACATTGGGAATTTCGGGAATTTGCAGGAAAAAAAGAACTAATCCTATTTTTATTGTCGGAGCATAGGATAACGCGCGTGTACTTTACTGGGATTATGTAGGAATTACGAGAGCACAAAGCAGTAATCTCCATTCCAATCACCAATATTTCTCTTTTCCATTTCATCCGCAATGTTCGGTATCTATTTTGACTGCGAATAAGCTATATTCTGTATTCAAATCAATATTTTCTTTTTATCGGGCAAAAATTGGTGCATATAGGATCGTGCCTAGGTTTCGGCGATATTTGCTACAAGGTGAACGCCACAAAAGGGAGATAAGAATATGCTCGTTATCTGTACAAATCCTATAAGCTCACTGCTTCAATTGCTCATTTAAATACGCTGAATGGGGAGATAGCGTTATTATGCAGAAAAATTAGAAAAGAACGAATACAGCTGTTAAAAACTTAATATCCTCCAGTGTCAACAAAGAATTGCATTTAAGTGGATAGTTTCGGATATCTTTTTGTTGCATGCTCTAGCTGGCGCCAAGGAATTAAAGTTGCAGGGATCCCATTTGCTCAATTTCGGTTTTGAAATTAGGTTAGACGAGCGCGGAACAAATTATAAATATAAATAGTACCACGCCAGCTACGTGTTAAATCCAGTTGTAAATTCCTCCATTATTTCGGAGCGTGTTGGAAGTAATGGACTCTTAAATCACCCCCTCTTTACGTGTCATCGGAATTTTCCTAAAAGGTTTATCTTAATTAAAAACTCCATGGGAAAGTTTCGCAGCCAACTTTTTCACTAGGACGATGCTTTTTGGCTGGTTTCTAATTGGGAAATATGTTCGGTACGAAATTTAAGTTTCCGTTTTGGGTTTACCATCGTTCGGGCGAGAAAATTATCGATGAGCGCAGATTAGACTGTCTTGGATTCACTAACCATTTTCTTAAGTGAAATTTGGTTGTTGTGATACATTAACAGTAACCGTAAAACCCGGGCTGTACCGGGTAGGTCTAATGAATAAATCATGATCGCAGCGCCCCCATACCACTTCAGCAAAGACGCTTCATGGAAAAACTTGTCGCCCACTAAACCACGCACATACACACATCTCTTTTTTATATACCCTGTATATGGATACAGTATTTTGTCAACATACGATACTTTTAAAAAGATATGAAAATTGATATTTCTGTTTACTTGCTGATGAACACTTTGTGGAATTAAATTTGGGCTGTATTGATATTTATGGTTTCTTGCGAAAGCAAATCTTCTAGGAACTATAGGTATTTGATTTAGAAATTGGGTAATAGTTTTTCCACCATGCAAATTTTGCATTAAAATGTTCCGTATAGTAGATTGTCAATTATCCGGTGTTGGATTAGCCAAACTACCAGGTCAACCAAACGATGATCTAACTTTGCAAATTAAAAATTTAAATGTATTATCTTAGAAAATTATGCGTATTTCCTTCCTAGAAACGCTTCATCCAAAAAAATGATGGTTATTCCAAATAATTTTATAAATACGAAACACTTTCTGAAAAAAAAATGTTAGAATCGTTTGAAATAGTTAAATTTACGTTGCGTAAATACATGTACGAATCGATATGGCATATTTTATTATGCAACTTATGTTTGCATTCAATTGTTTAAATAAAATTTAATATGTACGTGAAATTAATCTTAAAAGTAATTCTGAAATACGTTTGAGATAAAAATCTTGAACGTATATTTCAAACGTATCCCGAACGTTTATTTTTGCATTTCTACATTAAGCAACTGCAATTTGATCTCAAATTTTGTGGCAGTCTGCATTTTCGGCATTAATAATGTTATGACAATGTTATACTTTATTTTTTTGCATTCATATATTTAAATGCGAGTTTAACAGGTTCGCAAAACTCGTACCAAAAGTAATTTCCGAAATACGTTTCAGATTTTTTTGCTATGTTGTTTGCATTTTCTGCTTCAAACCATAATTTGAGCTTAACTTTTGTGGCGGTCTGAATTTCCTGCATCGCCCGTTGTCTTGATGTTCAGAAAACATTCTTTCACAGTATTTCTTTTATTTGAAAAGTATAGTTGTTGGAATTCCTAATGGGTCTAACTCTAACCCTTCGCATTTTTAACGTAAACTCCGTTGTTGCCGCGAGCTCTGATTTTCTAACAAACCTAACAAAAGATGCGAGGAATAAAATGCAACACTGTTGCAGAAAGTAAGATGGAACTTCGGTTTCCAGGAAATAAATCCGAATTTTCTATAATACATCGCAACTTTCTTAGCGTTATTCCGATGAACAATATGAGCCTAGTGGCTGAGTGTACGTGAAGTGGTTGTTCATAGAAAAGCAGGTCTCATACTAAGTGTATTTAATATATTTTTTTCTTGCCTTCTGATCATCTCTCCATGTAGGGTAATACTTGGAGCTCCTTATCATAAGAGCCGAGTTACCAGAATGTAATAATAACATCAGAATAAGCAATAAGGCATTTGGAGGGGACGTAAAGCATCGCTAAGCATTCGGATGCTACTTTTCTATTGTAAATTGGGATTCGAGTGTTTACTTCATTTTTTCTTTCTGAGTCACGAACCCTGGCCAAACAATAAAGTGAAGTGAATATCCCTACACGTGCCATGAAAATGATAACAGGCTTAGAAAATTCATAAGCAGAAGCCAACAAAAAAAACTTGTGATTCCATGATGGATCAATACGTTGAGAGCATGAGCAACCTTCACCCACGAGTATAACACTGTTGCAAAAGCAGTTTTAACGTCCAGGAACGAAATAAGAGTTTGGATGCACTGCATGTTAATAGGATATTTACCACGAATATATTGCCAACACTGTTTACGGAAAGTTAAGCTACTTACGCTCTTTTATAAATGCCAAACTGAGAGACTTTTGTAAGCGTTTGCGTGGTTAAATTGTGGGCAGTCATGACCACAATATTTCTCAAATTTGGTTGCCGCAGAAAATGCAAACGTTGGTACATAATATACACCTATAGTGAAATTTGTATTTTTAAAAGAAGACCTGCTGGAATGCCAATTTCTATTGATACATTTTGGTTTTAACTGATGAATTGTGTAATGGTGTCGGTGAGAAAATGTCCGGTTTTGCTATTTTTTCTTGATGTAGGCCTATTCTTGTCGTGATTGTTTTTTGTATGATTCGTACGTTGTAACTTCGGACGTTGTCATATGCAAATATAATATGCAAGAAACGCTATTACTGCTATACGCTATAGCTATACTTTTCAATTTCAATTAATCTTATCGATAGCACAAATTGCAAAACTTTCCAAAAAAAACAAAAAAAAAACATTAGCTAGTGCATGATGTAGTAGGCCTACATATAATTTACTTTCAGAAAAAGCCCCAAGCGGGCCAAGCTAAATGTATTAAATGCTTTTATAGCAATGCACGCTTTACAAATATGTACTACACATAATTAGATTCGATAAAATTATATATGTTCAGGTGCCTCCTCTTGGTGGCTTATGTTGATAACAATAGTGCTATTTTAGCTGAAAACTTGCGAAACTCATCACTTGCAGATTCCAATTCAAACTGGAAAAAAAAATCAGTAAAATTTGGCAATTTCGTGAAGGAGGAAGCTAATTATATAAGAAATCATTTTTAAATTTAGAAAGTTAAATAGAAAACCATTTTGTCTGCCGTGCATTCGGTTACCATCAAGCAAATGCAAATGTTTAGCTAAATTAAAGCGGAAGTGGCATCAACGCCTTTGATGCATGTTCATGTGTATCTAGGCCCACAAAATTATAGGGTGACATTTGTAAATAAAGTTGAAATAAACCATTTGACAGAAACGTGATTCAAACAAAATGTGTTTGGTATGAAGGGGAAATGAAAAAACACCAGTATTTATTTTTAACATAAATTAAGGACGTCCAGGTCATTTCAAGATCAAAGTAATGTTTTTTCCGTGGCGAACCCTAGTTTATCATACAGATTCGTATTCTCCTCGAAAAACAATAATAAACATTTAAAACCTTCACTCACCATACACTGTATTGGCACTTTAGACAGAAGCTTCGCGAATCCTACTTTAGTAGTCTTGAGGTCAACACGTTATTTGGCCAAAAAATCTTATCATAGTTATGTTGTCGAACCAATTATTGCAATCCTTTTGCACACGTGACCTCACGACTGCCAAAGTGCGTTTCGCCAAGCTTCCATCTGAGTACTTCTATTGCATGCAATATACAGAGTTGCCAGTTTCTGCAAAGTCAGGAAAAGTCAGGCAAGAAAAATAATGTCAGGAAAAATAGTCTTTTTTGATAGAAATGTCAGGAAAATTAGCAATTTGGTCAGGAAAAAAATAAGGCTCTATACTATTGACAATATAAAGTCTTGAAACTGAAA